>MU123801.1:0-110578 GCA_014904935.1 Melanogaster broomeanus | reverse complement strand
GGGCCACGGCGTACTCGAGTTCGCTGGGCCCGCTCAAGAGTGCATCCATCAACCTGATGACCCGCACGTCGGCCCTACGGAGCGTTATGCGAGATGGCATGCACCATAGGATGTTTGGGATTGGTCCATAGGCTCCATTGCGACATATCCATAGCTCTGTAATAGCAATTATTTAAGTAATAGCAATGATACATAATTCAGCAGATGAGAGCATATGGCAAGCAGGCGAGGCATCCGAATCATATCATTTGCAGACAGATGCGCGCATATACAGTACACAGCACGGGCCATGGAGTGCGGAGCAAATGCATGCTGTGATCTGTTCCCCTATGTCGTGCATCAGATAATCATATGTGAACATACGCATGCATGTCTCGACATGCAGTGCACTCTCACTTTATTTGTAAAAAATGTTTCGTGCTGCTTTCCTATGTACGACTCAATAAAACATGTCTAGCCATACCCAGACATTACCAAGCATGGCCAGTTTTCACTGGGCCTCAGGGTCACCCACAACACTCCACTTCACTCAACAACCTTGCCAATGCCCTGTGCATACGATTTGAGCCAGAAGGGTTGGTTGGGAAAAGATCTTGATGAGGCAATTAAGCCACCACCAAAGTGCACTCCAGTGGATGCCTCAAGGTCACCCACAGCGCTCCTCTTCACTCAACTACCTTGCCAGTGCCCTTTGTACACGATTTCAGCAGCAAGTGGGATGGAAAGGACCTTGATGAGGCAATTGAGCACCCACCAAAGGTGCACTTCCACTGACACTTCGAGGGTCATCCCCAACACTCCACTTCACTCAACAACCTTGCCTGCCTTCTGCATACGATTTGATCAGCAAGGTGGGTGGAAAAGACCTTTGATGAGGCAATTGAGCACCACCAAAGTGCCACTCCAGCGCTGACGGCCTGAAGGTCACCACAGCGCTCACTCACTCAACAACCTGCCAGTGCCCTTTGGACACGATTTCAGCAGCAAGGTGATGGAAAGGACCTTGATGAGGCAATTGAGCACCACCAAAGTGCACTCCAGCTGAGGCCTGAGGGTCACCCACAACGCTCCACTTCACTCAACAACCTTGCTGGTGCCCTTCGGACACGATTTGATCAGCAAGGTGATGGAAAGGACCTTGATGAGGCAATTGAGCACCACCAAAGTGCACTCCAGCTGAGGCCTGAAGGTCACCCACAGCGCTCCACTTCACTCAACAACCTTGCCAATGCCCTTCGGACACGATTTCAGCAGCAAGGTGATGGAAAGGACCTTGATGAGGCAATTGAGCACCACCAAAGTACACTCCAGCTGATGCCTGAGGGTCACCCACAGTGCTTCGCTTCACTCAACAACCTTGCTGGTGCCCTTCACACACAATTTGAGCAACAAGGTGATGAAAAAGACCTTGATGAGGCAATTAAGCACCTCCAAAGTGCACTCCAGCTGACACCTCAGGGTCACCCACAGCGCTCCTCTTCACTCAACAACCTTGCCAGTGCCCTTCGGACACGGTTTGAGCAGCAAGGCGATGGAAAGGACCTTGATGAGGCAATTCAGCACTACCAATGTGCACTACAGCTGAGGCCTGAGGGTCATCCATGGCACTCCTCTTCACTCAACAACCTTGCAAGTGCACTGCAGATACAATTTGAGCAACGAGGTGATGCAAAGGACCTTGATGAGGCTCTTCAGCTGAGTTATGCTGCAGTTGAGAAATCTCTCACTGCTTCATCTAATCTCCTTGCCCATTCAAATCTTGCTGAAATCCATCTGATTCTCTGGAGTACTCAACATATGGACAAATCTCTGCAGGATGCCATGTACCATTATAAGAAGGCAGCTGAATTTGCACATGCCAACCTGTTCAAAGGTTTGTGGTGCTGTCAAAAATGGATTAGAGTTGCAGAACAGCATCATCACATGTCTGCTCTGGATGCTTACACAAAATCATTGCATCTGCTTGACTATCATATCTCTGCAACCACCTCAGTGCTATCCCAACATCAGACACAGAAGCATTTTCCACCAGATCTTGCTGTCAATGCTGCATCATGTGCCCTTCGTCAGGGGGATACCTACCATGCAGTGGAACTTTTAGAGCAAGGCAGGGCTTTACACTGGACTCAGATTGCCCACTTCCGCACATCACTTGAGCATCTGTACTCTGAGGATCCAAGCAAAGAGGTGTTAGTGAAGCAATTTCAAAACCTCAGTGCTCTGCTCAACAGATGTGCTGATGTGCCATTCACTCATGACACATCCAGAATTGAGGTGGAGGCTATGGAGCGGCATTATAGAAATCTACTTCGGCAATGGAACAAGGTTGTTGAGAAAATTAGGACCCTCAAGGGCTTTTCCCACTTCCTCTTACCACCCTTGTTTTCAGACCTCCAAGAGGCAGCCTGTAAGGGGCCCATCATTGTCCTAGTTGCTAGCAAGTTTTCATGTGATGCAATCATTGTCTTACATGTGCAACCACCAATTCATCTTCAACTGAACATTACCTTGGAGGAGTTGAATAACCTTGTGTCACAGCATCATAAGAACAACCAGCATCCTGAGCCTGGCTACAAGGCATTTGTTGAAGTCATGCGTAAACTTTGGAAGAGGGTGATCTTCCCAGTGGTGCAGCAATTGAAGGGATGTGTGGGAAAGCATTCTCGAATATGGTGGTGCCCCACATCACTCTTCACTGCACTTCCACTACACTGTGCAGGTGAATACAAACATGGTGGTCAAATGCTTCCAAAGCTCTTTGTCTCATCCTATACACCATCACTTTCTGCACTGATCAAGGCTCGCACCAGAAATGCAAAGATGACCCAGGAGATGACATTTGCTGCCATTGGCCAAGCCACACCAGACACACCAGACACCTCAGTCAAGTCCCCACCTCTGCATTATGTTGACTGTGAATTAGATGATATAGAAAAACTTCTGCCTATACCCTCAGTGATGTTTACAAAGCTGACAGGTTCTGAGGCAACAAGAGAACAGGCACTCCATGCACTAGTGGATAACCAGTGGCTTCACCTATCCTGCCATGGTGTGCAAGATCCTGAAAAGCCATTTGACTCTTACCTTGCAATGGCCAATGGCCCAGTCTCACTCCTGGACATTATCAATGCCAACATATCTACCCATGAATTTGTATTCCTCTCTGCCTGTAAGACTGCTATGGGTGATTCATCTAGTCCAGATGAAGTGATTCACCTAGCAGCAGGACTGCAATTCATGGGGGTGAAAAGTGTGATTGGCACACTGTGGCGTGTCCATGATGATGTGGCATACCAACTTGTGATAGAATTCTACAAGGAGTTCTGCAAGAATGGGACATTGGACTGTACCATGGCTGCTAGGGCTCTTCATGAGGCTGTTGCTACATTAGCCAAGAAGGGTGTCCCCCTGCATGAGCAAGCAATGTTTGTTCATATTGGAATATAAAAACTTGTCTGAGTCACAGTGAGTCTAAAGCACTATGGTACCTCCAATTCAAACCACTGATCATCTCCATTTAGTGTCAGTGACAATTTCTGTAGTTGTAATTTGCTTCCTTTTTTCTTTTTCTAATGTACTACCTGTAAACTGAAGATTCTGGGCTGTCTACTGCTGTTCTTGTATTCCCCATCTCAATGTGCAATGTGTTCTTAATAGATCAGGTGTGGAGATACTGTAGTATTGAAGTCCGAGAACAGAGAATTAGTTTGACTACCCAGTACAAATAGGAGATCTGATGTTTACACTGTATACCTTGAAAGTTCAAGAGTAGATTGATGACGGACCAAAGTAAAGACCTGAGTAGCACTATGATAATTGCGACACTGAGTAAATGTTCTACAAACAACAACTTTGAAGACTATCACCTCGAAGTAGTATTACTGCTGATCATCCACAGCATGTCAAGTAATCCCCCTAGTCTACGGCTATCTCAGGTGGCCCAGGGACATCCCCCTCACCCTTCGGGGGGGCCTCCTGCTGTGTCTTCTCCTGTTTGGCGCCCCGGTCTGGCGTCTGGGTGCCGCTCTGTGGTGTCTGTGTCCCATTGGGTGGGACGGCTTTCGGCTTCGGCTTGGTGAGGATGGGGATTGCAAAGTATATAATCTCATCCTTCTTCTTCAAGATATCCGCGGGCTTCAGCACCCCATCCTGGTTCTTCGGCCGCTCTGCCTGCCATGCGATCTGGTCCTCCAGCCACTTCTGGATGGTGGCGCACTTCTCCACGACGGCATTCTCGTCCTTGGGGTCGAGGTGCGCGAATTTCTCATCCAACAATGTCGCCTGCGACATGTACTCTTTGAGCGTCGTACGCAGCTCTGCGATCGTCCTGGGGCGCTCTTCGGCTTCGCGATACCGCACGACGATGGGGTTGCCGACGGCTTTGAGGGCGTCCAGCTTGCCGACGTAGGCGGATTTTGTGGCATCTTCGCCTTCTTTGGAGTAGAGCCAGTCCTCGCCCTCTTGGAGCATGCCGAGGAGCTTGGTTTTCTCGGCGGGCTGGACAAAGGGAGGGTAGCCATCATCGAGTTTGCCGCGGGTGTCGTAGACGTATTCTTCCAGGGCATTTTTACGATCCTGTTAATGGGTGGGGGTTAGTTAGTGTTCACTGGTATGCAAGTAACGTGAGTCTATGCATGAACCTCGGTGTCCTGGACGAGCTTGTCGGCCGCATGCATCTGTGCTTCCTGTTCCTTGAACTTCTCCAGGATAGCCGGATCCAAGGACGTCGCGAGGGAAGTGAACGGGACGTCGATCTTCTTCACCCTCCTCTTCTTCGCCGGTGCCTCTGCAGGTGCAGCCTCCCCGTCGACGTCCATCGGCGCAGTCTCCTCTCGCTCGTCTACCTCCTCGACATACACAGAGTCGAATGACATGCCGTGCAGGTTCAGCCGCGTTTTGAGTTTGACGCACATAAGATCACCCCTGGGATCGGCAGGTACGTTCTTGGGTAGAGAACGTCGCGGTCCAGGGGTTAATCCTGCCAGGCAGCCCTTCCGGCTTGAGGTAGCATGCCTCGATATCAAACGGACCCTTCCTGTAAAACGTCAACACTTTGGTGGAAGGAACCGAGTTCCCGCGAGGGAAGACGGTGAGCTCCGTGTCTTCATCCGATCGGCCTTGGAACGCTCCCAGCAGACCTGGATGGGGTAGTGCGAGATATCTCGCATGTGGAATTCGCGCACGCGGAATGTGGGACCGAAGAATGCACAGGCGAAGGTGGCGCTGCGGGAAATGGCCTCGTCTTGGTTGAGCGTCGTACTCAGGGGTTTACCGCCCAGTCCTGCTTGGATGCACGCACGCATGGTGGGGATACGAGTCAAACCACCTATCAGCTCGACAGCGCCGATCTGGTCGACGGTGAGACCGGACTCGGCGAATGCTTGTTCTAAGAGGGCCGGATATGCGTTCGAGGGCGAGGGCAATGAGCTGTTCATATTCGTCACGGGAGGGTTTGGAAGAGGCGTCGACGTCGTTCATGATTGATTCGACGTTCAGAGGAGCTTCGGTGTTGGCTGACAGAACTTTCTTGAGCCGCTCACAGCCAACTGCGAGACGGAAAGCAGCTTTAGGATTGGACACAACGTCGATCTTGTATTTTGTCTTGAACTCTTTTGCAAAGTGTTGGGGGGCATAGTCGATGTCCGAGGTGTTGATCGTATGCAGAACCTTTGACGACGAGCTGGCCCTTCGTAAAGGCTACGACAGAAACGGACATGGAAGAGTGACCGACGTCGACGAACATGATGACGTTACGTGGGTTTTCAGGGTCCGGAAGGTCAGTTTTGGTGATCCCCCAACTGAGAGCTGTGGCAGTTGTGTCGTTGATGAGACGAAGCGCATTGAGGCCGGCGATGGCAGCTGCATCTTAGAAGCCGTGTTGCGGAGTTTAGCAACATACATGGCTACTAGCTGCGTTGCAGAGAAGGTGGACTTTTCACCGGGATACCGTACCTGGGAAGGTGGATGTTAGATGTGGAAGTAAAAGACCTTTTCGAATGATGGCAAGATTTACCTCTGCGTCCACGGTGCCATTGACGTCGACAAGCATAGCATTGAGATATTTCTTTTCATTCTCGAGATTGGGCTCTGAGATTATGCGACCGATGATACGTTTTAGAGCACTGATAGTATTCCTGTAATTTAAGGTCTTTGGAGGCTCTCCGATTGCGCGTTATTTAGGGCCAAAAGCCACTAGAGATCTAGATGATGACAAGAAGAAGAACACGGTTGGTTAACAGCACGGTATTGAACGTGATCTAGATAGTCGGATACGCAGGGAGTAGCACGATTGGAGACTTCATTAAGTATGGTATCGATTCCTCGATTTCTTGCGACACCGATCTGAAAGCGAGAAATCCAGATAAAAGAGGATAAAGAGTTGAATCGAGATTACCTACCTTGCTATGTAGAGTACTGATATCGATGCCCAAGACAGACATTTCATATGGTCTATGGATGGAGGAGACTTTCATAGAGATGGTGAGGAGATCCAAGACGAGAGGGTGAGGAGAACCAGTACGCGTTTGTGAGAAAAGAAGTGCGCGAGGTCACTAAATAACGCACCGAAACATGTGGCCGAGGCCCGGGGTTGTTGCTTTGGGACTCGAAAGACGATTCCCGACTCATGTTTATATCAGTACTGCCAGTGTATGACTGGTCGTTGTCGACATGAATTGAGCACACTGGTGGCAGTAGTCACGGTTATGCAGATACTAGTGCGACTCTCAGAAAATGGAATGCCATGGATGGCTACATGATGATTGGGATGACTGGAGGTGATGAAAAGATACTCGTCCATACGTACCTTCGACAGTCGTGCCATGGTGCTGTTGTCCAGTGTTGTCCAAGTCCTTGGAGTCCGGAGTTAGTGAGTAGATCCGAATCGCTGCCATGGCAACGGCCAGTTACACATCACTTGACAAGTTTGTCAGACCTCAGATTTACCACCCTACACTTCAATTTGAATAAACGCAGAGGAACCAGGTCGTGGAAGAGCGAACACCCAGATCTGGAGCTGGTACACCGCCCGGGGGTACTGATAAACCCTGAAGAGGAGGTTCGACTCCGAGAGGAACAAGTCGAGGACGGGGAACGGGGAGGGGAGGGGAGGGGAAGGGGATCCGTTTAACACTCCCCGTCGACCTCATGTTAGCTTAGGTGCTCAGAAGAAGCCAGGACTGGCCATGATCGCTGATGCACCGCTTTCTAACATGTTAGACTGCCATTTTGAAGCCTATCAAGTTCGTGCCAGAACCTCTTTCGGAGGAAGTTGGTGAGTTGTCGTGTTTGTTTTGGCCATTGTTCCCTTCGCTGATGTGTCAAATTTTAGGCACAACTGAAGAATCTCAGGTCCCGACGGCCGAGCATGTTGCTCGGGTGTTACTGTCTATTTCAGGCAACTTGGCCACGTGGGAAAATTGCAAAAAGGTAGGCCTCACCTCGGTCTGACTATAGCTCCTCCGTATGACATCGGAATTCCATGAAACAGATATCCTTTGACTTGCATGAGCCCATAGAATCCATACCGAACCATCCGATGTCAAAAATCGAAATTTATCCCGGAGCCTCCAACATTCTGAAAAAAATAAAACTGTGAATTTGGCAACCGGACAACTCGGGATGGATACCTGGGACTTGTAGGAGTCGAATGGTATGGTTCTCGTCGAATTCCGAGGGCACATTGAGGCGCTCTGGAAGAGAGAAGGTGAATGTGTTTTTTGAGTAATTTTCCCACGTGGCCAAGTTGCCTGAAAAAGACAGTAATGGGATCCAGCGCTTCTTCCCTGCGGATTCGGAACCGGAGGACGAAGCTTCAAATCAACTAGAAGAAATAGATTTTGCAGACCCGGGCAGGATCCGTGCAGAGATTGACGCTGTAGCTGCAGTGAACCAGCATGGAGACCCAAGGATGCTACCCAAGGACGCTATGGAAGAGATCTATTGTGCAGGCTTGGCTATGGTTCGCCTCCCGATCAACGCGGCGGGCCCAACTGCCAAACCACAAGCACCTTCTCGAAAACATGCCGTCGAGGAGACGTTCACTGGCGTTTATTATATCAAAGACACCACCCGGCTATCAAGTTCCGTGGATGTTAATGTACAACAGATGACTCCATGGAGGTCGCTCCCCACTGGAGAGGCCAGAGAAACCGTACCCCAGGAGCCTACTGAGGCCCTACACCAATCTGCGAATGGAACCTTCGCGCAAGTTCCAGATATGCTTGTAGTGGAAGAAGAATCACCGTCGTCATCGTCTGGATCTGTGGATGCATCCGTGGCAACACCCTCTGCGTCTGTGACGCCTGCCGCCCCTCAGATACCAGCGGAGGTTTCATTGGTACCATCTCACTTACATCCTAATCCCAAACCTCCCGCCGCCGACTCTTGCCTACCCGATGCACTACTGACTGATAATTCGCCCCAACTCTTCGTCATTGACACAGAACACACTAGACCTTTCATCAAGCGCCTTGCAAGCGATGTCATCCTTGTAGATTGCACTGGCAGCGGGGAAATGCTAGCCGAAGAAGACAAGCTGATCGTCTACGTGGTTCCCTATCCGCAGTCGGGCAGGGCATCATCTGTTCCAGAGGTCCAGCGCGTCAAACTTCCTACTACGTTATTACTTACTGGAAGGTCCACCACTTTCACCACGGGCGTGAGTAGTCCTATGCAAGAGGGCGAAGACGATGTTTACTGTGTTCCCAACCTTGTGGCTTCGAGTCAAGCCCAAACCGCAACCCTACGCAGACCTGGACAGCTCTCTTCTCTCACGCTCGAACTTTCCTCCCCAGGAACCGCCAAACAACCGCGCACTCGCCCAGTCTTCACTCCCGCTGAGCGCTCAAAGGCAGCACTGAAGGCCCGCAGGAAAGAAGCGCGCATTCACCGACTCCGCCAACTTCACAAGGGTCATTCTGCATTCGGTTCGTTTGGGACGATGTTATTCAAGGCCCGGTTGCGCGAGGAAGATGAGAGGGAGCGACGGCATCCGAAGTGGGAGACCAGATGGCGAGGAGATTCGGATGTGGATTGGGGAACTGATGGGGAGGGTGACGGGAGGGGTGATGGCAGTGTGGCGGTGGATGAGGTGTTGAGTGAGCTCGGAGGGATGGATTTAGGTCCGGATGCGGAGTTGGGTATGGATGCGATGAAAGGATTCTTGACGAGTATGAGTGTGGAGGGATCGCGCTTTGTGACCATGGATGACATTGAGGACGAGGCGCGGTGTCACACACCAAAAGTGTTGGTGATGTGAGCATGAAGAATGGATGAAGAAGATACGACTCAAGCATATGCCAAGTGCAGATCATGAGAACAGAACGTTGTTTTCATGTGTCACACTGGACCTATAATGACGAAGAAGACATGATCAAGTGCAGAAAGACGACTACAAGAACAGTGCAGTCATCCTTCGCACTGGAGGCAAGCGACACGGTCGAAGAAGAAAAGATTTTATCCGTTACACGTTCAAAATTGCAACATTACGGCATCCCGGCCAAGATCCCGCTGATCCGATCTTCTCTTCCAAAATAGAAGGATCTTCGCTTCACTCAAACTAGAAGGCGGCAAACCTTAAGCGCCCATGCCAGCATTGATGCATGTTTTTCATTTGCCGTTCATTTGCCATCCGACTTCTCTGCCATCACACCTGCCATCACCATTCATTTCCCATCACACCAATATGTCATTGCCATCAAGCGCTTCCTGGATACACGAGTTTGCTCAATCTAATGGTTATGCACATGCCATCGGCCAGCCGCTTGACAACCAGTCAATGCCAGCATGGCTTATCACGTCATTTTCCCCTGCCATACCATTCCCTGTTCACACAGGGCGAAAACTTATCATTCAGAGCTCAACTGAAACGCGCATCTATTTTGGCTCTATCAAGTCAGTCCTACAGCTTGATCAAAGACAGATTGTCCTCCACGTTGTCCCTCTCCAATCCGCTTATGGAGAATTCCTTCCTCCATCTTGCAACGTCTACATCGCTCGCTCTCTCATCCGGTTGTCCAAATTTCGCCAGTTGCAATATTCCCTCCTTTCATCATGGCAGCCAGACAACTCACACGAACTCTCAGACTCTATTCAACCTGTACGCTCTCCCACACCTTCTGTTCAGCAGAGACAGGACGAATCCCCTTCACCAATCATCTTCCTCAATCTCAGTTCCACTCCCTCGCTTTGATTAGTGCTCAGTCATTGCACGTTCACAGAGGAGCTGGAACTGTACAAAGGGACACCAGAGTTCATGCACACAGGAGACATAGGATGTTCATGGGACGCTCATGGGACACTACTGGGATACTGATGACATCATCGTGTCTATGGCAACACAGCTTGGCCTGCTTAGTCATCCACCCTGCCTTGCTCAGTCAGCACTTCATCATCCGCTCACTCATCCTCCATCATGCTCTATCATCCATCCCCTCTCTTACTCATCCGCTTCGTCAGCACACACACAGCATGACTACATCATCCTTACTCAGCCTCTCCTTGATTACTCAGGAGCTCCACTTTGCTTACTCAGAAGCATAGCCATGCATAGTCATGCACAGTCAAGCTGACTAATTTCTCTCCTTTGCTTACTAATATTCTTCTCTTTATTACTCATCACTCTCTTTCACTGCCATTGGTACGCATGAGCGTACAAAGTCTCCAGTAGTATATAAACCTACCTACTTTCCCTGTAAATAGTCAGTCACTCTCTGATAGTCACTCCCAATTCAAGTTCAAGTTCAATCTCAAGTCTAGCCTCAGTGTAGGCTTCGTCTATTCGTCATTTGAAGTCAAGAGGACTTCACCCCTATTCCATGCTTATGTCATTGTCATCTGAAGTTTAGAGGAATTCACCCCTATCCATCTACGCTTACATCGTCATCATCTGAAGTCAAGAAGACTTCACCACTACCCATCCCTCACCCTACTCCTCGACCAGGAATATCTTTACCACCCCGAACAACCAGACACCGGCCGTTCAACGACAGTTCCGCTAGGGTCTGGGCTGTTGGTTTGTGTTGGTTTTCAACATAGATCCTCAGCGCGATTCACAGCGGATGCGTCGGGAAGACGAGAAAGACCAAGGCGGACCTACAGGGAGCTCCGATTCGGAACCTAGCGATGAGGATGAGGATGAGGATAGAGAAGAACACGAGGAGAATAAGGAAGAAAGAGCCTTCAATGTTGAAGAAGAGCTATTGATCGCTGAGCCTGAAGAAGAGGTGAACCCTGCAACAGACGATAACGACGGCAAAGGAACATCTGTAGATTCCTCTGAAGATGATGACGGCAAGCGGAGCCCCGGGTCGAGTTTCCAAGCTCGTCTCTGCAAGATCCGGGAGAGGGGTCGGAGCATGCTGTCGAAAGTTGCCCGACAGGTATCTGATTCAGATGATTCAGATGATTCGCTGGATGACGAGGAATTCACGGCACAGATCAACGTGAGTTTATTAAGTGGTTACACTATCCAGTTGTCTCAAATGCGATGGCCAGGACATCCTCGAAGAACACAGCGACATCGTCACTGGACATAACCGCAAGCAATGGAAACAGCTGTTCCGCAACCTGCACCAAGGCTATGTGGACGAGTATAACCTCGAGGAGCCCATGGACACCCAATCAGTCTCTTTACCCGTAAAAAGTACGTTCTTCTTTCCCCTTGTACCTAACGACGCCCAAACCAATTCAATAACTGGCAGAAGGCAACAAAGTCAAAGCCGAAGCCGGATACTCTGTCGACGAACTACAAGCTCGATGGGAACGCAACCGAGCCAAGAAAGCTGAATACAAACGCCAATGCCACGAAGCCCGACTACAGGCCGCAGTCGATCCATTCAGCAACCATAAAGGCGGCAAGAAGGCCCGCAAAGCCATGCTCGCAGTGTTCAAATCAACCCCGAGGATCTCTTCAGCATGGTACCGAACGCCATTGTCATTGTGGATATGGCGTCTCTTGAAGCACAGATACAGCTCTTTGGTGATGATATCGGGGGGAAATCGAGTATGGCGCTTCCTGCTATGGATAAGGCGTCGTGGAAGAACGTTCACGAGCTCGCAGCGGCATTTGGCCTCTCGAGTCGAAGCAAAGGCAATGGAGTGAGGCGGTACATGGCTCTGATGAAGACGACGAAGACGGGGATCGTCAAAGAGGGTAAGGTGAGGGCGATAATGAAGCGGTTCGGAAATCCGTTCGATCGTGCATATGATCGGAAGAACGGTGGGGATAGTAAAGGGCAGCTGCCCAGACATCGCGAGGGGGACGAAGTGGGAAAGGTGCATTTTTTCGGAACCACTCCAATCTCCTGCATGCCCAGTTCGCTTTGCTGACTTATGTTTATTTGTGAACTGTGCTGTCGCAGGAAGCACCCAAGATCGGGGAGAGTAATATCGGGTTCAGGATGCTGGCGTCGATGGGGTGGTTGGAGGGAGATAGGATTGGAGGGAATGCGTCGGTGGGCATCGAGGCGCCTGTGACTGCCATCATCAAGAATTCGGAACTTGGCTTGGGTGCGACGTGCTGAGAGTTACAAATTTCGTGTTTGGTTTTTTGGTTTTGATGTCATCTCTGGGGAAATTGAAGACGGAATGAATGCACTTGATATTTAGTTTCTGTTGCCTTGTGCATTATAGAGAACTTGGTACTAAACATGAAAAACCTATTGAAGACTACCTTCACATTCGGAGTACCATCCACGACATGGTTACTGTAAATATTGATAACGTCACTGTGATTGCTTTACACAAAGAAAAATGAACATTTGAACTTGGATCAGCTAGCTCATCGTCTCAGTGGTCAATGCAAAGGCGTCTGCCATCAGTCTCGATGGACCCTTCGTACATCCTGCCCTCGGGACATCCACCTCGCCTCGAGTCCATCGTCAGTCGTCGTTGTTATCCAATTATCCTCTTGCAACTTTTACCTCTGAGTTGAACATTGTACTTAGATAATCGATGCATCGATAAACTCCCACGTGTTCGCTGTCGCACTGCTGTGTGTTGGGCGCTTACCTGCCTACTACCTCAAACCACACTTCACCAATTTACCATCCTCTCAAGCAAAGCACAAAAACTTCAACGACCCCAACCATATGGAGGAAGTTAGTACATACGAAAGTCCGTCCACGAATGACGGGACAACCAGACCAGGTCGACGGGTAATCATTACAAGTTTGTGACTCGAGTACACATCCGGTCTCTAGTTACTGACATTTTCTTCGCAGATCTCAAGGCTACAAATGCCGCTGGTGGCCTCACACGAAGCGCTGCCGGGTTCCATGTCAGCGTATCTATCGGGGACGATCACTGGCGAACATCAAACAATCCCATGTGTCCGACTCTCGGGGTTGTCGAGTGGAACGACCCCATCGATTTGTGAGAACCCTGTCCCCTCGCCTTGTGTCGTTGCTGATCTTGTATCCAGGCCGTTGGATGTCTCTGCGGAGGTGGATGTACAAATTTATGGGTCATCTGAGTTGGGTAATACCATGGAACAAGGAGAGCTCCTTCACAAGTGCTCTATTACCGTCGCCGAGTTAATTGAGCACAGTGGCAGTTCCCGTCGTAAGTTTGTACCTTGCACTTGCTCTACAACATGTGTTGATGATGGAACACAGCCATTGCCTTCAGCACCACGGAGGGAGACGTCGTGTCTTCAGGTACCTGCCTCCAGGTAACGACAGAAATACTTTCACCTTGCGATGACTCGGAGGTTGCTCATTGTCGTGCACCTGCGGTTCGTAATTTTCGAAATGTCTTGATACCACCGAATAACTGACAACATTCAAGACACGTGTTGATTCAAGGGCTAATGATAAGCTATATCATCCTCAAGCTACAGATGACGGGCAGAACTACGTACATCCTGAGGACGATCACCAGGAGTCCCCTTCAAAAGAGCGGGAAGAGAAGCCAAAGGACTCACGTCTGGGGTTCTTCCCAGCAAAGTGTCATCGAACATTTCCAACGCGGTGTTGACGGCAGTCGAGCAGCGAAGTAACGGGACAGATCTTGACGAGGCAATCGAGCACCACCGAAGTGCAGTGCAGCTGACACCCGAGGGTCACCCAGAGCACTCTTCTTCACTCAGTAACCTTGCCACTTCACTGCAGTCACGATTCGAGCAGCAAGGTGATGCAAAGGACCTTGATGAGGCAATTGAGTACCACCAAAATGCACTGCAGCTGAGGCCTGAGGGTCACCCGCAGTGCTGCTCTTCACTCAACAACCTTGCCAATGCACTGGGGACACGATTTAGGGAGCGAGGTGATGGGAAGGACATTGACGAGGCAATCTACCACCACCGAAGTGTACTGCAGCTGACGCCTGAGGGTCATCCACAGCACTGCTCTTCACTCTACAACCTTGCCACTTCACTCCAGATACGATTCGAGCATCGAGGTGATGGGAAGGACATTGATGAAGCAATTGAGCACCACCGACGTGCACTACAATTGATTCCTGAGGGTCACCTACTGCAGTCCTCTTCACTCAATAACCTTGCTATTTCCCTGAGGACACGATTTGAGCAGCGAGGTGATGGGAAGGACCTTGATCAGGCAATTGACCACCACCGAAGTGCGGTGCAGCTGATTCCTGAGGGCCACCAGTACCACTCATCTTCACTCGATAACCTTGCCATTTCACTGAGGACGCGATTCGAGCTGCGAGGTGATGGGAAGGACATCGATGAGGCAATTGAGCACCACAGACGTGTACTGCAGCTGAGGCCTGAGGGTCACTCACAGCATTCCTCTTCACTTAACAGCCTTGCCATTTCACTGGGGACACGATTCAAGCAGCGAGGTGATGAGAGGGACATTGATGAGACAGTTGAGCACCACCGAAGTGCACTGCAGCTGACCCCTGAGGGTCACCCACAGCGCTCTTTTTCACTCTGCAACCTTGCCACTTCACTCCAGACATGTTTTGAACAGCAGCATGATGGGAAGGACCTTGATGAGGCAATTGAGCACCACCAAAGTGCACTGCAGCTGAGGCCTAAGGGTCATCCACTGTGTTCCTCTTCACTTAACAACCTTGCCAGTGCACTGGGGATGCAATTTGAGCAGCGAGGTGATGGGAGGGACCTTGATGAGGCAATTGAACACCTCCAATGTGCATTGCAGCTGAGCCTTGAGGGTCACCCACAGCACCCCTCTTCACTCAACAACCTTGCCATTTCACTGAGGATACGATTTGAACAGAAAGGTGATGGGAAGGACCTTGATGAGGCAATTGAGCACCTCCGAAGTGCACTGCAGCTGATGCCTGTGGGTCACACAGAGTGCTCCTCTTCACTCAACAACCTTGCCATTGCACTCAGGACACGATTCAGACAGCAAGGTGATGGAAAGGACATTGATGAGGCAATCGACCACCACCAAAGTGTACTGCAGTTGAGGCCTGAGGGCCATCCACATCATTCCTCCTCACTCAATAACCTTGCCATTTCACTAGTTGCACGATTTGAGCAGCAAGGTGATAAGAGGGACATTGATGAGGCAATTCAGCACCACCAAAGTGCAGTACAGCTGATTCCTGAGAGTCACCCACAGCACTCTGCTTCACTCAACAATCTTGCTGCTTCACTCCAGAAACGATTTGAACAGCAAGGTGATGGGAAGGACCTTGATGGAGCAATTGAGCACCACCGAAATGCACTGCAGCTCATCCCTGAGGGCCATCCACAGCACTCCTCTTCACTCAACAACCTTGCCATTTCACTGAGGATGCAATTTGAGCAGCAAAGTGATGGAAAGGGTCTTGATGAGGCAATTGAGCACCTCCGAAATGCACTGCAGCAGATTCCTGAGTGTCACCTACAGCACTCCTCTTCACTCAACAACCTTGCTGCTTCACTCCAGACACAATTTGAACAGCAAGGTGATAGGAAGGACCTTGATGAGGCAATTAAGCACCACCGAAATGCACTGCAGCTCATTCCTGAGGGTCACCCACAGCACTCCTCTTCACTCAACAATCTTGCCACTTCACTCCAGACATGATTCCAGCACCAAGGCAATGGGAAGGACCTTAATGAGGCAATTGAGTATCTCCAAAGTGCACTGCAGCTGATACCTGAGGGTCACCCACAGCACTCTGCATCACTCAGCAACCTTGCCAATGCACTGGGGGCACAATTTGAGCAGCAAGGTGATGGAAAGGTCCTTGATGAGGCAATTGAGCACCACAGAAGTGCACTGCAGCTGATTCCTAAGGGTCACCCACACCGCTCCTCTTCACTCAACAGCCTTGCCATTTCACTGAGGATGCGATTCCAGCAACAAGGTGATGGCAAGGACATTGATGAAGCAATTGAGCACCACCAAAATGCACTGCAGTTGACACCTGAGGGTCACTCACACCATGCCTTTTCACTCAGCAACCTTGCCATTTCACTGCAGACACGATTTGAACAGCAAGGTGATGGGAAGGACATTGATGAGGCAATTGAGCACCACCAAAGTGCACTGCAGCTGAGGCCTAAGGGTCACCCACACCACTCCTCTTCACTCAATAACCTTGCAAATGCACTGGAGACACGTTTCAAGCAGCAGGTTGATGAGAAGGACCTTGATGAGGCAATTGAGCACCACCAAAGTGCACTGCAGCTAAGGCCTGAGGGTCACCCACAGCGTTCCTCTTCACTTGACAACCTTGCCAATGCACTGGAGACACGATTTGAGCAGCGAGGTGATGTGAAGGACCTTAATGAGGCAATTGAATACCACCAAAGTGCACTGCAGCTGACCCCTGAGGACCACACACCACACTTCTCTTTACTCAACAACCTTGCCACTTCACTCCAGACACGATTTGAGAAGCAAGGTGATGGGAAGGACATTGATGAGGCAATTGAGCATCACCATAGTGCACTGCACCTGATTCCTGAGGGTCACCCACAGCACTTCTCTTTACTCAACAACCTTGCCACCTCACTGAGGAGATGATTTAAGAAGCAAGGTGATAGGAAGGACCTTGATCAGGCAATTGATCACCACCGCAGTGCACTGCAATTGGTGCCTGAGGGTCACCCAAAACATTCATCTTTACTCAACAACCTTGCCACTTCATTGAGGAGACGGTTTGAGAAGCAAGGTGATATGAAGGACCTTGATGAGGCCCTTGAGCTAAGTGAAGCTGCAGTTGAGCAATCTGTCAATGCTTCATGTCATCTTGGTGCTCAAGTCAATCTTGCCAACATCCATCTGATTCTCTGGAACACTCAACATATAGAGAAACATCTGCAGAATGCTATGTACTATTATAGGATGGCAGCTGAATTTACACATGCCAGCCTCTTCCAGGGTCTGCATTCCTGTCTAAAATGGATTACAGTTGCAGAACAGCATCAACATATATCTGCTCTGGATGCTTACACACAAACATTGCATCTGCTTGACCATCATATCTCTACAACAACCTCAGTGCTATCTCAACACCAGACACAGAAGCATTTTCCACCAGATCTTGCTGTCAATGCTGCATCATGTGCCCTTCATCAGGGAGATACCTACCATGCAGTGGAGCTTTTAGAGCAAGGCAGGGCTTTACACTGGACTCAGATTGCCTGCTTCCGCACATCAATTGAGCATCTGTACTCTCAGGATCCAAGCAAAGAGGTGTTAGTCAGGCAATTTCAAAACCTCAGTACTCTGCTCAACAGACGTGCTGAAGTATCATTCACTCATGACAAATACAGAATTGAGGTGGAAGCTAGGGAGCGGCATTACAGAAATCTACTTGAGCAATGGAGCAAGGTTGTTGAGGAAATTAGGACCATCAAGGGCTTTTCTCACTTCCTCCTACCACCCTTGTTTTCAGACCTCCAAGAGGCAGCCTGTGAAGGGCCCATCATTATCCTGATTGCTACTGAATGTTCCTGTGATGCAATCATTGTCTTGTATATGCAACTGCCAATTCATCTTCCACTGAAAATTACCTTGAAGGAGTTGCATGACCTTGTATTACAGCTTGGTCACAACAATCAGCATCCCCAGGGGCCAGCTTACACTGTATTTATTGATGTCATGGATGAACTTTGGAAAAAGGTGATCTTCCCAGTGGTGCAGAAATTGAAGAGATTTGTGAGAAAGAACTGTCGCATATGGTGGTGTCCCACATCAGTCTTCACTGCCCTTCCTCTACACTGTGCAGGTGAATACAAAGATGGTGGTCAAGTGCTTTCAAAGCTCTTTGTCTCATCCTACACACCATCACTCTCTGCACTGATCAAGGCTCGCACCAGAAATGCAAAGACCACCCAGGAGATCACATTTGCTGCCATTGGACAAGCCACACCAGACACATCAGACACATCAGTCAAGTTCACACCTCTGCATTTTGTTGAGAAGGAACTAGGTGATATAGAAGCACTTCTGCCCATACCATCAGTGATGTTTACAAAGGTGATGGGTTCTGAAGCAACAAGAGACCAGGCACTCAAAATGCTAGTTAGGCAATGGCACGGGTAAACCCACGGGTACCAGAGTTGTACCCGTACCCGTACCCGCGATATACCCATACCCGTCACTGCAGGTACGGGTTGGACTACAGGTAATGAGGTACAGACCCGCGGATATACCCTTGACGGGTATACCCGTGGGTATAATAGTATACAAGTGTTTTTAATTACAGAATAACATATTACTACTAAGCGGTGCGTTTGAGGTACGGGTGGCTGCCCACGAATGAGTTTTCGAGGGGGGCTGAGGTTGGTGGCATGTGAGGGGGCCACATGCGATCTTCTGGCCTCTGCAAAATGGGCACGCGAGAGCAGGCTTCTTATCGAGGGACTGTTTCGAGTAGGTGACTGTGAGCGTGTGGTGGACGTATGGCGGTAAGTTGCAACTCGTCCTCATGGTTGCATGGGGGGCTGGGGTTGGTTGCATGTGCGTGTGCACGGCCTTGTCAGTGATCTCACGGTCTCGCGGGTGGTGGCTGCATTGTGTAGCAGGCGTGTGACTCGTCATCATAGTTGCTGGACGCGTGCTCGACGTAGCTGCGAAAGTAGTTAGTTAGTGGCAATACAAAGAAAAAGAAAAACATATGGCATGCAGTGCATGCGATGTGCATGCATCGATGTCGTCGTCATTGCGGCTGTGCGCGGAGCAGCTCGCTGCATGTAGATGAAAGAGATGATGGTGAGGACTCGGGACTCATGCGAGGCGAGTTACGGTGCGTGCACCTAGACGTGTGATCGTTGTAGCTGCGAAAGTAGTTAGTTAGTGACAACACAGAAAAATAAAAACGTATGGCATGGAGTGCATGCGACGTGCATGCATCAATGTCATTGTCATTGCGGCTGTGCGCGGAGCAGCTCACTGTACGTCGCTGCGCGCCTGCCAATAAGTACGGATGACGTACCTTCATTTGTCGTCCTCTCGCCCTCCCTTGTTGGCGGTGTGGAGGGTAGGATTGATCTGTCGGAGCACGGTCTCACGGGTGGTGGCTGCGTTGTGTAGCAGGTGTGCGACTCGTCCTCATGGTTGCATGGGGGGCTGGGGTTGGTTGCATGTGCATGTGCACGGCCTTGTCAGTGATCTCGCGGTCTCGCGGGTGGTGGCTGTGTTGTGTAGCAGGCGTGCGACTCGTCATCATAGTTGCATAGGGGGCTGGGTTGGTTGCATGTGCGTGTGCGCCTGGGGCGCATGGTTGTCGTAGCTGCGAGAGTAGTAGCAAATGAAAATAAAATAAAAACTATGGTGCGCATGCGTCATTGTCGTTGTTGTTGCGGCTGTACATGGTGTAGTAAGATATAAGCTCAGTGTACTAGGCAGTAGTCACTGTATTCACCTGTAGTAAGATATAAGCTACAGGAGTATTAGCAATGTGAGTAGACGAGAGTAACAATAGTCTTACCTCAGTGTACTAGGCAGTAGTCACTGAGGTAGCTGGGTACGAACGAACGAAAGAGTAAGTACATGATTAAGTAAGCTGTGGCATAGCCACACGACGTTTGAACTCCAACACATGGAGTACTCGTTGTGTGGTAGCTGCAAGAGTCGTGGTTTATTGATTATTGATCGATGAACCAGGCGGACACACCGCCACATACCAAAAAAGGTCACGGGTACGGGTTTTTGTGGGCGGGTACGGGTTTTTGCGCGGGTCTCACAATATTGACCCGTACCCGTACCCGTAGGTACCCGTACCCGTGACCCGTGCGGGTTACCCATACCCGTGCCATTGCCTAATGCTAGTGGACAACCAATGGCTTCACCTATCCTGCCATGGCATGCAGGTTCCTCAAGAGCCATTTAAATCTTTCCTTGCAATGGCTGATGGCCAAGTCTCACTCCTAGACATCATCAATGCCAACATATCTACCCATGAATTTGCATTCCTTGCTGCCTGTGAGACTGCTATGGGTGACTTGTCTACTCCAGATGAAGTGATTCATCTGGCAGCAGGACTGCAGTTCATGGGGGTGAAGAGTGTGATTGGCACACTGTGGCATGTGGATGATAAAGTGGCATACAAGCTTGTGCTAGCATTCTACAAGGAATTCTGCAAGAATGGGACATTAGACTGTACCATGGCTGCTGGGGCTCTTCATGCAGCTGTTGCCACACTAGCAAAGGATGGGGTGCCTCTGCAGGAGCGAGCAATGTTTGTTCATATTGGAATATAGGAACTCATCACAGTGAGTCTAAAGTGCTATTGTACCTCCAATTCAAACCACTGATCCTCATTTAGTGTTATTGACAGCTTCTGTACTTGTAATATGCTTCCATTTCCTTTTTCTAATGTGTCCACAAACTGAAGATTTTTTGCTGTCTACTGCTGTTCTTGTATGTCACATCTCAATGTGCAATGTATTCTTAATAGATCAGGTGTGAAGGTAGTACAGTATTGAAGTTGGAGACCAGAGAATTAGTTTGACTACCCAGTACAAATAGGAGATCTGATGCTTACACTGTATACCAAAGTTCAAGAGTAGACAGATCTCTGACCAGCACACCACGCCAAAGTCAAGACTTGAGTAGCACTGATAATTGCGGTACTAAGTAAATGTTCTACAAACAAAAACATGCCTCTACTCGGAACACTATCACCTCGGAGTAGTATTACTGCTGATCATGCACGACACAAGCAATCCCCCTAGTCTACGTCCATCTCAGGTGGCCCAGGGACATCCTCCTCAGCCTTCGGGGAGCCTCCTGCTGCGCCTTCTCCTGCTTGGCGCCCGGGTCTGGCGTCTGGGTCCCACTCTGTGGTGTCTGTGTCCCGTTGGGCGGGACGACTTTCGGCTTCGGCTTGGTGAGGATGGGAATTGCAAAGTATATAATCTCATCCTTCTTCTTCAAGATATCCACGGGCTTTAGCACTCCATCCTGGTTCTTCGGCCGCTCCGCCTGCCGCGCGATCTGGTCCTCCAGCCACTTCTGGATGGTGGCGCACTTCTCCACGACGGCGTTCTTGTCCTTGGGGTCGAGGTGCGCAAATTTGTCGTCCGAGGATGTCGCCTGCGACATGTACTCGTTGAGCGTCGTGCGCAGCTCTGCGATCGCCCTGGGGCGCTCTTCGATGGGGTCACCGACGGCTTTGAGGGCGTCCAGCTTGCCGACGTATGCGGATTTCGTGGCGTCTTCGCGTTCTTCGGAGTACAGCCAGTCCTCACCCTCTTGGAGCATCCCGAGGAGCTTGGTTTTCTCGGCGGGCTGGACGTAGGGGGCGTAGCGATCGCCGAGTTTGCCGCGCGTGTCGCAGACGTATTCTTCCAAGACATTTTTGCAGTCCTGTTGATGCATGGAGGTTGGTTAGTATCCACTGATATATAGGTAACGTGAGTTATACACTAACCTCGGTGTCCTGGTCGAGCTTGTCGGCAGCGTGCATCTGTGCTTCCTGTTCCTTGAACTTCTTCAGGACAGCCGGATCCAAGGAGGTCGCGAGGGTAGTGAAGGGGACGTCGATCTTCTTCACCTTCCTCTTCTTCGCCGGCGCCTCTGCAGGTGCAGCGTCCCCGTCGACATCCATGGGCGCAGTCTCCTCTCGCTCCTCTACCTCCTCGACATACGCAGAGTCGAACGACATCACGCCGTGCAAGTTCAGCCGCGTTTTGAGTTTGACGCACGTAAGATCACCCCTGGGATCGGCGGGTACGTTCTTGGTAGAGAACGTCGCGATGCAGGGGTTAATTCCGCCAGGCAGCCCTTCCGGCTCGAGGTAGCGCGCCTCGATATCAAACGGTCCCTTCCTGTAAAACGTCAACACCTTGGTGGAAGGAACCGAGTTCCCGCGAGGGAAGACGGTAAGCTCCGTGTCTTCATCCGGATCGGCCTCGGAACGCTCCCATCAGACCTGGATGGGGTAGTGCGAGATATCTCGCATGTGGAATTCGCGCACGCGGAACGTGGGACTGAAGAATGCACAGGCGAAGGTGGCGCCGCGGGCAATGGCCTCGTCTTGATTGGGCGTCGTACTCAGAGGTTTACCGCCTAGTGGTGCTTGGATGCACGCACGCACGGCGGGGATACGAGTCGAACCACCTATCAGCTCGACAGCGTCGATCTGGTCGACGGTAAGACCGGACTCGGCGAGTGCCTGTTCAAGAAGGCCAGATATGCGTTCGAGGACGGGGGCAATGAGTTGTTCGTATTCGTCACGGGAGAGTTTGGAAGAGGCGTCGACGTCGATCATGATTGATTCGACATTCAGAGGAGCGTCGGTGTTGGCTGAGAGAACTTTCTTGAGTCGCTCACAGCCAACTGTGAGACGGAAAGTAGCTTTAGGATTGGACATAACGTCGATCTTGTATTTTGTCTTGAACTCCTTTGGGAAAGTGTTGGAGGAGGGCGTAGTCGATGTCACGACCTCCGAGGTGTCGGTCGTACGCAGAGCCTTTGACGACGAGCTGGCCTTTCGTAAAGGCTACGACGGACATGGAAGAGTGACCGACGTTAACAAACATGGGTTTTCAGGGTCCGGAAGGTCCGTTTTGGTGATTCTCCAACTGAGAGCTGTGGCAGTTGGGTCGTTGATGCGACGAAGGGCGTTGAGGCCGGCAATGGCAGCTGCATCTTGGATGGCTCTTCGCTGTATGTCGGTGTACCAATCCGGGATTGCGATGACGACATCGGAGACAACAATCTTGAGTTCGTTAGAAGTTGTGTCGATGAGTTTAGAGAAATACATGGCTACGAGCTGTGTTGCAGAGAAGGTGTGCTTTCCACCAAGATATCGTACCTGGGAAGGTGGATGTTAGATGTGAAAGTAAAAGGCGTTGTCGGATGATGACATGATTTACCTCTGCGCCCACGGCGTCGACAAGCGTAGCATGGAGATATTTCTTTTCAATCTCGAGATCGGGGTCTGAGATTGTGCGATCGATGATACGTTTGAGAGAACCAATAGTATTCCTGTAATTTGAGGTCTCTTGGGTCTTTGCAGGCTCTCCGATTGCGCGTTATTTAGGGCCAAAAGCCCTAGAGATCTAGATGATGACAAGAAGAACACGGTTGGTCAACAGCGCGGTATGGAAGGTGTTCTGGATGGTTGGATACGCACGGTGCGGCACGATTGGAGACTTCATTAAGTGTGGTTTCGATTCCTCAATTTCTTGCGACACTGAGCTGAAAGCGAGAAAGCCAAACTAAAAGAGGACAAAGAGGTAGAGTTGAAATCGAGATTACCTTGCTGTGTAGAGTACCGAAACCGATGTGCAAGACAGACATTTCGTATGGTCTATGGATGTAGCAGACGTTTCGTAGAGATGGTGAGGAGATCTAAGACGAGGAGAGGGCGATGAAAGCCAGCTCTTTCCGACTCATGTTTTGTAGCAGTACTGTATGACTTGTCTTGGTCGAGATGCATTGAGCACACTTAGAGGTGATGGAAAGATACTCGTTCAGACGTACACCTTCGACAGTGGACCATCGTGTTCTTGTGCACGTCCTCGGAGTCCGGAGTTAGTGAGTAGATTCGAATCGATGCCATGGCAACGCCAGTTACACAGCACTTTACATATTTGTCAGACCACCTTACACTTCCATCTACTTGCTGTATCAGTACCCCGCTCCACTGATTTCTTGTAGTTGTATGCCCAGAGGAAGCAACAATCGCAGGCGCAATGTCAATCGGTGCAGCGGTCGTGGTTTTCGCGGTGGAGGGCGAACAAATTTCCTTGCCAGAGGAAAAGCCGTAGTGGTAGAAATGGTTACCCTCAACCAAACGCCGAGATAGACATCGAAATCCAGCAGTGTGTGGCAGAGCCATTGGGTGCGTTTTGTGGTACAAACATGGGCGGATATCTCTCATCCTGAACAACCCATAGACGTTGGCGGCAATTTGAATAAACGCAGAGGAACCAGGTCGTGGAAGAGCGAACACCCAGATCTGGAGCTGGTACACCGCCCGGGGGCACTGATAGACCCTGAAGAGGAGGTTCGACTCCGAGGGAACAGGTCGAGGACGGGAACGGGGAGGAGAGGGGAAGGGGATCCGTTTAACACTCCCCGTCGACCTCATGTTGGCTTAGGTGCTCAGAAGAAGCCAGGACTGGCCATGATCGCTGATGCAGATTCACCGCTTTCTAACATGTTAGACTCTGAGCGGCCATTTTTGAAGCCTATCAAGTTCGTGCGCTCTACGTTTACACCATTCCTCTTCCAGCGATCGGAAGAGTTGCCGCAACCTCTTTCGGAGGAAGTTGGTGAGTTGTCGTGTTTGTTTTGGCCATTGTTCCTTCGCTTATGTGTCACATTTTAGGCACAACTGAAGCATCTCAGGTCCCGACGGCCGAGCATGTTGTTCGGGTGTTAATGGGATTCAGCGCTTCTTCCCTGCGGATTCGGAACCGGAGGACGAAGCTTCAAATCAACTACAAGAAATAGATTTTGCAGACCCGGGCAGGATCCGTGCAGAGATTGACGCTGTAGCTGCAGTGAACAAGCATGGAGACCCAAGAACGCTATGGAAGAGATCTATTGTGCAGACTTGGCTATGGTTCGCGCCCGATCAACGCGGGGGACCACAAGCACCTTCTCGAAAACACGCCGTCGAGGAGACGTTCACTGGTGTTTATAATATCAAAGACACGACCCAGCTATCAAGTTCCGTGGATGTTAATGTACAACAGATGACTCCATCGAGGTCGCTCCTCACTGGAGAGGTCAGAGCAACCGTACCCCAGGAGCCTACCGAGGCCCTAGACCAATCTGCGAACGGAACCTTCGCGCAAGTTCCAGATGTGCTTATAGTGGAAGAAGAATCACCCTCCTCATCGTCTGGATTTGTGGATGATCCGTGGCAACACCCTCTGCGTCTGTGACGCCTACCGTCCCTCAGATACCCGCGGAGGTTTCTCTGGTACCATCTCACTTAAATCCTAAGCTCACACCTCCCGCCGCCGACTCTTGCCCACCCGATGTCGCTCACTGATAACTCGCCCCAACTCTTCGTCATTGACACCGAACCCACTAGTCATCAAGCGCCTTGCAAGCGATGTCATCCTCGTAGAACGCACTGACGGCGGGGGAAATGCTAGACGAATAAGACGAGCTGATCGTCTATGTGGCTCCCCATCCGCGGTCGGGCAGGGCATCACCTGTTCCAGAGATCCCGCGCGTCAAACTCCCCACTACGTTATTACTTACTGGAAGGTCCACCACTTTCACCACGGGCGTGAGTAGTCCTATGCAAGAGGGCGAAGACGACGTTTACTGTGTTCCCAACCTTGTGGCTTCGAGTCAAGCCCAAACCGCAACCCTACGCAGACCTGGACAGCTCTCTTCTCTCACGCTCGAACTTTCCTCCCCAGGAACCGCCAAACAAACCGCGCACTCGCCCAGTCTTCACTCCCGCCGAGCGCTCAAAGGCAGCACTGAAGCCCCGCAGGAAAGAACCGCGCATTCAGGAACTCCACCAACTTCACAAGGGTCGTTCTGCATTCGGTTCATTTGGGCGATGTTGTCCGAGGCCCGGTTGCGCGAGGAAGATCAGAGGGAACGACGGCATCCGAAGGTGGAGCCCAGACGGCGAGGAGATTCGGATATGGATTGGGAACCGATGGGGAGGGTGACGGGAGGGGTGATGAGGTGGTGGATGAGGTGTCGAGTGGGCTCGGAGGGATGGATTTAGATCCGGATGTGGAGTTGGGTATGGATGCGATGAAGGGATTCTTGACGAGTATGAGTGTGGAAGGATCGCGCTTTGTCACCATGGATGACATTCATGACGAGGCGCGGATGCGTCGGGAAGACGGGGAAGACCAAAGCGGACCTACAGGGAGCTCCGATTCGGATCCCAGCGATGAAGATAAGGATGAGGATAGAGAAGAACACGAGGAGAATGAGGAAGAAGCCTTCAATAAGAGCTATTGATAGCTGAGTCTGAAGAAGAGGTGAACCGTGCGATAGACGACAACGACGGTGAAGGAACGTCTGTAGATTCCTCTGAGACAATGATGACGGCAAGCGGAACCCCCGGGTTGAGTTTCCAGGCTCGTCTCCGCAAGATTTGGGAGAGGGGTCGGAGCAAGCTGTCGAAAGTTGCCCGACAGGTATCTGATGACGATGATTCAGATGATTCGCTGGATGACGGGTTCCCGCCCTGGACGCGTGGCGCAGATGACGAGGAATTCACGGCACAGATCAACGTGAGTTTATTAGGTGGTTACACTATCCATTTGTCTCAGATGCGATGGCCAGGACATCCTCGAAGAACACAGCGACATCGTCACTGGACATAACCGCAAGCAACGGAAACAGCTGTTCCGCAACCTGCACCAAGGCTATGTGGACGAGTATAACCTCGAGGAGCCCATGGACACCCAATCAGTCTCTTTACCCGTAAAAAGTACGTTCTTGTTTCTACTTGTACCTAACGACGCCCAAACCAATTCAATAACTGGCAGAAGGCAAGAAAGCCAAAGCCAAAGCCGGGGACTTTGTCGACGAACTACAAGCTCGATGGGAACGCGACTGAGCCAAGAAAGCCGAATACAAACGCCAACGCCACGAAGCCCGACTACAGGCCGCAGTTGATCCATTCAGCAACCATAAAGGCGGCAAGAAGGCCCGCAAAGCCATGCTCGCAGCGTCCAAACTCAACCCCGAGGATCTCGTCAGCATGGTACCGAACGCCATTGTGGATATGGCGTCTCTCGAAGCACAGATACGGCACTTCGTTGATGATATCGGGGGCAAATCGAGCATGGCGCTTCCCGCTATGGATAAGGCGTCGCGGAAGAAGGTTCACGAGCTCGCAGCGGCATTTGGCCTCTCGAGTCAAAGCAAAGGCAAGGGGGTGAGGCGGTACACGACTCTGATGAAGACGACGAGAACGGGGATCGTCAAAGAGGGTAAGGTGAGGGCGATAATGAAGCGGTTCGGAAATACGTTCGATCGTGCGTATGATCGAAAGAATGGCGGGGGTAGCAATGGGCAGCTGCCCAGACACCGCGAGGGGGACGAAGTGGGAAAAGTATGTTTTTCGGAACCACTTCGATCTCCTGTATGCCCAGTTCACTTTGCTGACTTATGTTTCTTTGTAAACTGTGCTGTCGCAGGAAGCACCCAAGATCGGGGAGAGTAATATCGGGTTCAGGATGCTGGCGTCGATGGGGTGGTCGGAAGGAAATAGGATTGGGGGGAATGCGTCGGTGGGCATCGAGGCGCCTGTGACTGCCATCATCAAGAATTCGAAACTTGGCTTGGGTGCGACGCGCTGAGATCTACTTATTTAGTGTTTGGTTTCTTGGTTTCGACGTCGTGCCGGGGGAAATTGAGATGATATTCATTCAATATTCACGTTCAGTTGCCTTGTGCGTCGTAGAGCAGACGTCTGCATGCGGCAGCATATACACAACAGCGATAGCAATATTGAGGTAAGAAATGTGCAAAACGTACTGAACTTGACTGTAAGTCCGGACTGTACCTTCACAAACATCGAGTACACCATCCCAGGAGACTGTTAAACATTGATAGCGCTGCTATGATAGATTTCCACTCAGTGAAGAGTTTTCACTGAGTGAACATTTGAACTTGGATCAGCCCATCGTCCCACTGGTCAATGCAATGACTTGTCTGCCATCGGCTTCGATGGTGACCCTCGTACATCCTGCACTCGGAACATTAATATTAACCTCGCCCCGAGTCCATCGTCATTCGTCGTCGTCGTCCGATTATCCTCTTGCAACTTTTACCTCTGAGTTGAACACCGTGACGTTCCTAGTAGATAATCGATGCATCGATGAACTCCCACGTGTTCGCTATCGCATGGCTGCTACTGTGTGTTGGGCGTTTACCAGCTGCCTACCTCAAACTACAATTCACCAATCTACCATCCTCTCGAGCAAAGCATAAAAACTTCAACAACCCAGACCACATGGAGGAAGTTAGTACATACGAAAGTCCGTCCATGAATGACGGGACAACCAGACCAGGTCAACAGGTAACCATTACAAGTGTGTGACTCGAGTGCAGATCCGGTCGCTACTAGTAGTTACTGACGTTTGCTTCACAGAGCTCAATGTCACGAATGTCGTTGCTGGCCACAGACGAATCCCTGACGGGTTCTATGTCAGCGTATCTATCGGGGACGATCATTGGCGAACATCAAACAACCCCATGTGTCCAACTAGCGGGGTTGTCGAGTGGAACGATCCCATCGATTTGTGAGAACACTCAGGCTATCCCCTCGCCTTGTGTCGTTGCTGATCCTTTATCCAGGCCGTTAGACGTCTCTGCCGATGCGAATGTACAAATTTATGGTTCATCTGAGTTGGGTAATACCGCATCAGAAACTTTACAAACATCTTTTTTAAACTTAATCGGAGCTTATTTGCACTAACCGAGCTCGTAATGCCTTGGCAGATGCCTTAGCATTGCTCAGACCGGTAAGCCTAAAAGATGTCATTGACCACAGCTTGCATAAACTTAGCAGTCTTACCAGGCTAATGGTTGACTTCACGCTAAGATTGTTTAGCAGTAAAGCACATTAGATAGCTAGTAGGTACAACACAATAAATACATGGAATCCCATTACGAAGCCAATTGGAAAGCATGATGGTCGGCAAAACGGTTGATATAGAAGCTGCGGTAGATGTCCAACGAGTTGTGAAAATTGATAAACGGCGGTACACGCTCATTCCCAAAGATCGGAAGTAAATGTGCGCTGCGTACAATACTGTCAATGTGTATCACAGCAAGATTTTTTGAACCCTCCTCGAGGAAAGATGGCCTAACCATCCACATGCCTGTCAACTCGTCGGTTTCATCAGCAATGCGATCAAACCAATGAACGAGGGCACACGGATAAGTGTCTCCGTTGGTGTAGACAAAGGAGAAGAAAGAGAGAACCCGAGCGACTTCCATACTCAACATTCCTTCGTCCGTGTCGTCCGTGCTCACGAAGATACAATCGTACCTCGCGGGACCACGATGCCATGTTGGGATGGAACGAATTTGTTCACGTCACATACTACCGATTCCACTCGGGTCACTTGGAGATACGAAGGTTGCAGTGGCTGAGTGAAAAACCTTGACGCGACCAGCGAATACTGGGAAATGGGGAGTTGAAGTCGATTCTTTATGGGGTTGTTCATATAAAAATTGACCGATGAGCCTCGAAAGCCCTGGGACACCGAGCTCGATGGCAAGGGCAGGAACGCTCCTTGCACGGCCACGAGCTTGACAAAAAATCAATGTAGGCACGTGCCCCCACAGAGACAGAACTCACCATAGCACCGAGCTAGCTTCACATCTGAATGTGCAAGCGTAGGGCGCTCGTCCACAATACCCGCACGCTCATCCTCATCCCGCATAAGGTCATCATCCTGCCCGTCATCCAGACCGTCACCCCTTCGCCGTGTACTGTTGCCAAGTCCCTCTCGATCAGTAGAGAGCGTGTTAACGTTTTGAGCGGCTGTGAGCACTATATCAATGACTTGTCAGCGACATTAAGCACAGGACACTTACAATTTCGTTCGGGCACATTCTCTCTTGGGCGTGACCTTGGCAGCATCCCACGGGCCTCGAAATCTGCACGAGCAGCGGCAAGTTGGGAGAGACGTGAATTAGTTCGTAGGATCTGCCCAAGCACCTTGTGTTTGCTTGACCGCCGCCAAGGCTTCTTGACCGCCGTGATATGTTTCGATTCAGTAATTGAGGTACATAAACCATTTGGCACGCCAAAGAGTCGAATTAGGGCTTCATAATGGACAAGGGAATGTTGACGTGGGAGGGAAAATCCTCCTACACGGACACCAAGATCCCTGAAGACCTCGCGGTGTTGATGAAACCGGTGTAGGGCATTCTTGAGGTCACTAAGAGTGTCATCGGTGATGACATTTTGTCGAACGATGTAACAGAACTCGAGGAAAGCACGGAATGTCCACACAATATCATCTGGAACGTGCCCCTCGATGGCAGAGAGGTAGACCTAAGAAAACTTCCAATAAGAGAGCATAAGTAGTATAACAACAAGCTCACCTTCATCAATGCTTTTGAATCATCACCTGTCCATTGTGAGAATCCACGGCCATCAGGAAATCTTCGCAACCCGGGAAACGGCGGAGCTGCAGCAATTCTGCCAAGCTCCGTTGTCAATCTAGCATGTTCACTTGATGGTATCAATCAAACTTACCGACGGTCGATATCGGCCAACCGTTCCTTCGCGCCAGCTTTCCCATATTCTTGTTCCAGATATTTCCCTACCCACTCCACAAGATGGTCCTTGAAGGTACCTTTCACTAACTGATGCAGTATGTCGGGCACCAGGAGCTGGCAGATATCAGCACGGGGGAAATCGTCGGTGAAAGGCTGGAACAAATGTATCAATTAATATTCAAAAGTTAAAGTTGAATAGTCACCACAATGTTAGCGTCAGTGCCCCATTCATCCCAAATTGTACCCACCGAAAGCTCTTCGATCAATGCCCTTGTAAGTTCTAACGTTCGTGGAGGCCCACCGGCATCCAGATCATCAGGGAATGCGATACACCTTCTGATAAATGAGTTGACTATGTTAAACATACATGTATCAGAACGAACCTTCCACACCAGTTTTGGACGATTCCTGAAATCAGGACTTGCTCTGGGTAGTCTGCGATATATGGGCCAATCCCGAAAATGACGTGGCGAAAATGCCTGTCAGGACACTTCATAACTTGTGGTACTGTCATGCCGGTCTTGAGTGAGCTCAGTATGCGTGACATCGCACCATGAAACAGCTGCTTTTTGAAGTGCCGGAATGCAGGGTCATTGGTGTACTTCTTCGCCGCTAAAAAGTATTTAGTACAGATCTAGAAATGAAAACCAGAACGCGCACCTTTTGGGATCGCAAGGAACGCAAGCAGTTCAACACCATTGCAGTGAGCGCGCCGAACATTGTTGTGAATATTACCAATAGGCAGGTATACGGGCCAGTAGTCATTCTGACCTGTTGCTACAGAGACCGTCATCTTGTCGCTGCCAAGAATAATTGGAACAAAGGCGGCCCCATGAGTTGATGGATCCTGAACGATTTTGTCCTAAGATAGTACATGGTTTTGTCAATAGTAATGGCAACAATAACGGAACCAAGAAGAAAGGCTTACCGCTTGCATCCAAGCCCAATCTCCTGACATGAAGTTCTCGAATCTGCGCTTCACATCACCTGTCGTAAAGTCCTGATAAGGGACATAGTCCATCTCGCCATCAAACTCCGGATTGGAGAGCATATTTGCTACCAAAAAACGAGGGTCGCGAAACCAGAATTCATACGCCTCATCCATCCAAGGTGGGATATTGTCAGCAGGACGTTCTCCATCGTATCTGAGCTTGAAGCTGCTCCATTGGACGTCACCGAGACATGTAGCATCGATGGCTTGATATAGTTCTTTGTGATCTGAAAAGGGAGGTGAGCCAGTGTTAATTGAGCGCTGCCAGAGGTGACAAAGTTTGTCAATTTTTGATCCAGACATCTCTGCTTCCCGAAAAATGAATTCCACTGTTTCGAATCGCAACTGGTCACCATATGGACCCCAGTCATCTGAGCGTTTTTCAGAAACAGGAGGAGGTGGCGTGTTTGGGTCAAGGTAATGCCCACTGGCATCACATATCCGACCTAGAAGAAGCTCAATACAGCAGAGGGTTAAATGGAAGTGAGCCTTACCTGTAAGTTTGTCGTGGAAGACACGAATGGTATCTTCGCCCAGTCTCGGTGGTGCTGAGTGCTCAGACAAGCTCGAGTCGTCGAAGGAGTAGTTGTGAATTGAAGATTTGTGATATTTTAAACCAGAGGCCGTTTTAAACCAACGGTGACAGCTTGCATGTGGACATGGAATCCAGCGGGCTCTGACTGTATGTCTAGGTAATTGGGAACGAGGGATAGACTGAGGCATTGCAGAGGAAACTATCACGAGGTTGAAAAAACTACTAGCGGCTCAGAAATGGACAGGGACTGAAAGGCACTATGTCAGGGAAGGTTAGTGTCGTGAGTCGGCAAGTGGTACTGGTAGCGGCCCCAAAAGACATACCCGAACATAAAGTTATTGTATTGGGCTGCATCGGATCCGAACCAATACCTAGACCCCAACCCTTTTTTTCCCTTTGCTACACAGTCGTCACCTCTCAGTCGTTGTTGATGTCCCGCCCTACAACACATTCCAAAAATGCCCATCAGCACCCTGGGCAGATCCTCCTTGAAGGAAAACAGAAACGGCGCACCTCTGAGCAAAAGCAAGCTGACGATGCACAAGCTGAACAAGAGCGGCTTGAGCAAGAAGCAGCCCATGGCCATGGTATCAAACGACTGGCCAATATCATTGATGAGTCAATGCGAGAGGAAGAAAGCCGACTCACCAATCCTCCAAGGCCCAGACCCCAGCCACGTGTCATTGTCAAGGGTTCTGTACGCAGTTCTGTGGTGCCAGAAAGTCCGGAAGACGGTGGTGACGTGGATGGTTTGGATTTTGAGATGGTTGGTAAGGATGGTATGGACATTGAAATGACTAGCGATCTGCTTGCCAGTTCACAAGGAGACGGGAACATGGAAGTTGAAGGTCAGGAAGAAGACGACGACGAACTCAAGGAAACCCTTACCCAGGTGGTCTCAAAGCGGAAACGTTCCCAGAAGACATCAACTCGTGATGCAGTTTTTGCAGCAGCACGAGGAAGTTCCTGCGGTGAAATCAATGATCAGGCTGATAGAAGGACTGACAGTGGAAGCGCTGATGGCCAGAAACGGAAGCTGGCATCTTCTCAGTACGGCTTTTCCCATCTCTTACCTTCATCTTCTCAACAATGATTTTACTCACTGAGACTGTCCTTTTCTACTGGGACCTCGTTGACTCGTTGTGCGGTCAATGTAGCCCGGATGCAGGAAAAAATCACTACGCTGGCATCGGAGAAATTGCTGACTGGGCCGACAAACTTAGTTCATCCAAACCGCTTCACACCCTTCTCTCTCAGCACTCGACCACCAATTCTCGTTATGCACGCTCAGTCTCCAGTGCGGGTACAGGCTCCCAGAGCAAGCTTCATGTAACCCCTGCGAGTACCCACTCAAGTGCCCGTCCCTCCACCCCAACGACCAACAATCCTCCTGTTTCAGAAACCCACGACGTCTCTCCTTACATCCAAGGCAGCAACAATATAGAGCGCCAGGCCATATCTCTGACTCGTAAGGCTGTCCATCATAGGAGAGACGCCATGGTGCGCTTTCTACTAGTATCATTATACATTAAAACTGATTTTTCCTCGTTCCAAAGGATATCACGGTCATCGTCAGTGACTCCGAGCTCGATGAGTCTGAACCCTCGCCCCCACCCGTTTCACGCCCATACTCTCGGAAGGGTCCCGTCAGTGCAAGCAAAGCTAAGGGCACTCAAGATGACAATTACGCCAAGCCTTCAGCTGACTCGGATGAGGTGGACGACGAAGATGTTGAACTGGCAACAACTACTAGTAGGAAGGGGACCAAACGGGCTCAGCGCAGTCGAGTGAGTCCATCAACAATAATGTCTCATTCTATTCTTGTTTAAATGGTCACATAGGCTGGTACAAGTGGCTCACAGTCAGCCGCTCCGCCATCCAAACGAATGAAGATGCCGAAGTCGTCCGGTAACCTGCAGTCAGGCAGTGGTGCCCATAATAAATACACCAACAGCGACTTACCTTTGGGTGCCACTGACGACAATGCTTGGCAACGCCTCTTTATCTCTTCCCTTGCCCACTATACTGCGGGCTATGACAACCCATGGTCCATCCCCGATAACAAATTCAAAGACGTACTGCAGGAGATATGGGATACAGTGTACCAGGACAAGGTTGTATACAGTGTCGTTGTCGGGGGGCCTGTTTACCGTCTGGTAAGTATTGCTTTAGCTCTCTGGACTCTACTGACACTTGACGTGTCATGCTTCTTACAGGCAAGACAAGGACTGAATAACTGGCGAGCCGGTTTTGCTGCCGCGGCTGTTGCAATAATCACCACTTTCTTTGCCCACGATGCTGATTTCAATGATCCAATGCAGCGCACAGACTTCGCCAAAGCAATGCTGAAGAAGAATCGATTCTTGTTCAGCCAGAATAGGGGGTCCGACAACAAGGTATGTCCATTACTAATTTTACCATCGTCTGCTCACAAGTGCCGCAACCTGGTAGGGATGGTCGGGCCTTTGGAGGGCACCATTCGTTCTTCGAACATTCACCCACCATTTCAACTTCATCCAGGGTTATGTTGATGTCCCAGCGCTGCCCCATGATATACCGGGACCTCGTACAGTGCTTGCCCTCGCTTGCACCGCGGTGAGCATTCCTGTTGCATCCATGCTTACAATACTAATATCTTCTGTGTTGTCATTGCTTAGGTCTGTCGTACTCTGATGCTGGTCGCTGAAGAGAACATGACATTCAAGTTGACCCAACCCGGCAATGTATGGTCCGCGGTCATCCCCAAAGGGAGCCAGTTTGAGTTTGGTGAAGCTGTCTGGGGCACGATGACGAGGCGCTACCTGGAGCCTATCAAGGAGCTTTCTGACGAGCAGTTCGGATTAATTTTGGACGATACTCAAGTGTTTGTCAAGAAGGTGACAGTCCCAGCGGCGAGCACTCTGGATTCAGCTGAAGACAATGAATTTGATGACCTTTTTGCGTTCCGTTGAACGGTATGTTCTTTTCAGTCAGTGGTTTGATATATTTTTTATTGATTTTGCATCCATTGTCGTAGTGCTTCATTTATGCAGTCTCGTTCTCAATGATTTGTTTCGATTTGCTTTCCCATCTCCTATCCTGCCGCCGGTGCTCTGAATTGTTGTCTCATCGTTGCACAGTTCGTTTAATGGAAGTATTTTTGTGTCTAGTTTAGCAATCTTATCGTGCTTTTGTTCGTTCTATGAGCCCCGTAAGATCCTAAGCAAGAAAAGAAGAAATGGGTAACACGAAAGTTCAGTAACTAATCCATCTTACCAAAAATATCGCGCTTAATTCACTTAGACCCGACTTTAAGCTGATTAAGTTTAAAAAAGATGTTTGTAAAGTTTCTGATGCGTGGAACAAGGAGAGCTCCTTCACAAGTGCTCCATTACCGTCGCGGAGTTAATTGAACGCAGTCGCAGTTCCCATCGTAAGTTTGTACCTCAGACTTGCTCTACAACGCATGTTGATGATGGAACACAGCCATTGCCTTCAGCACCACAGAGGGAGACGTCGTGTCTTCAGTTACCTGCCTCCAGGTAACGACAGAAATACTTTCACCTTGCGATGGCTCGGAGGTTGTTCATTGTCGTGCAGCTGCAGTTCGTGATTTTCAAAATGTTTTGATGCCGCTGAATAAGTGACAATATTCAAGACACGGGTTGGTTCAAGGGTCGATGATACGCTATATCATCCCCAAGCTACAGATGATGAGCAGAACTACGTGCACCCTAAGGACGATCACCAGGAGTCCCCCTTCCAAAGGACGGGAAGAGAAGTCAAAGGATTCATATCTGGGGTTGTTCCCGGAAAGGTTTCATTGAATGTTTCCAACACGGTGTTGATGGCAGTTGAGCAGCGAAGTAACAGGACGGATCTTGACAAGGCAATCGAGCACCACCGAAGTGCACTGCAGCTGATGCCTGAGAGTCACCCAGATCGCCCCTCTTCACTCAGTAGCCTTGCCACTTCACTTCAGTCACGATTCGAGCAGCGAGGTGATGAAAAGGACCTTGATGAGGCAATTGAGCACAGCCAAAGTGCACTGCAGCTGAGGCCTGAGGGTCACCCAGATCGTTCCTATTCACTCAATAACCTTGCCAATGCACTGTGGACACGATTTCAGCAGCAAGGTGATGGAAAAGACCTTGATGAGGCAAATGAGCACAACCAAAGTGCACTGCAGCTGACGCCTGAGGGTCACCCAGATCACTCCTATTCACTCAATAACCTTGCCGATGCACTGTGGACACGATTTGAGCAGCAAGGTGATGGAAAGGACCTTGATGAGGCAATTGAGCACAACCAAAGTGCACTGCAGCTGACACCTGAGGGTCACCCACATCGCTCCTCTTCACTCACCAACCTTGCTGGTGCCCTTCAGACACGGTTTGAGCAGCAAGGTGATGGAAAGGACCTTGATGAGGCAATTGTGCACCATCAAAGTGCACTGCAGCTGAGGCCTGAGGGTCACCCAGATCGCTCCTATTCACTCAATAACCTTGCCAATGCACTGTGGACACGATTTGAGCAGCAAGGTGATGGAAAGGACCTTGATGAGGCAATTGAGCACAACCAAAGTGCACTGCAGCTGACGCCTGAGGGTCACCCACATCGCTCCTCTGCACTCACCAATCTTGCTGGTGCCCTTCAGACACGGTTTGAGGAGCGAGGTGATGGAAAGGACCTTGATGAGGCAATTGTGCACCATCAAAGTGCACTGCAGCTGAGGCCTGAGGGTCAACCAGATCACCCCTCTTCACTCAATAACCTTGCCAATGTACTGAAGATACGATTTGAGCAGCGAGGTGATGGAAAGGACCTTGATGAGGCAATTGAGCACCACCAAAGTACACTCCAGCTGATACCTGAGGGTCACCCATATCGCTCCTCTTCACTCAGCAACCTTGCTGGTGCCCTTCGGACACGATTTGAGCAGCGAGGTGATGGAAAGGACATTGATGAGGCAATTGAGCACAACCGAAGTGCACTGCAGCTGAGGCCTGAGGGTCACCCACATCGCTCCTCTTCACTCAGCAACCTTGCTGCTGCCCTTTGGATACGATTTGAGCAGCAAGGTGATGGAAAGGACCTTGATGAGTCAATTGAGCATAGCCAAAGTGCACTGCAGCTGAGGCCTGTGGGTCACCCACATCGCTCCCATTCACTCAGCATCCTTGCTGCTGCCCTTCAGATAAGATTTCAGCAGCGAGGTGATGGAAAGGACCTTGACGAGGCAATTGAGCATGACCAAAGTGCACTGCAGCTGAGGCCTGAGGGTCACCCACATCGTTGCTCTTCACTCCATGACCTTGCCAATGCACTGTGGACACGATTTGAGCAGCGTGGTGATGGAAAGGACCTTGATGAAGCAATTGAGCACAACCAAAGTGCACTGCAGCTGAGGCCTGAGGGTCACCCAGGTTGCTCCTCTTCACTCAGCAACCTTGCTGTTGCCCTTCAGACACGATTTCAGCAGCAAGGTGATAGAAAGGACCTTGATGATGCAATCCAGCACAACCAAAGTGCACTGCAACTGAGGCCTGAGGGTCACCCACATCACTCCTCTTCACTCAACAACCTTGCTGCTGCCCTTCAGGCACGATTTGAGCAGCAAGGTGATGGAAAGGACCTTGATGAAGCAATTCAGCTGAGTTATGCTGCAGTTGAGCAATCTCTCACTGCTTCATCTCATCTCCTTGCTCAATGGAATCTTGCTGAACTCCATCTGATTCTCTGGAGCACTCAACATGTGGAGAAGAATATCCAGGATGCTATATACCATTACAAGAAGGCAGCTGACTTTGCACATGCCCACCTGTTCCAAGGTTTGCAGTCCTGTCAAAAATGGATTAGAGTTGCAGAAGAGCATCATCATGTGTCTGCTCTTGATGCTTATACAAAAACATTGCATCTGCTTGACTACCATATTTCTGCAACAACCTCAGTGCTATCCCAACATCAGACACAGAAGTATTTTCCACCAGATCTTGCTGTCAATGCTGCATCATGTGCCCTTCGTCAGGGGAATACATACCATGCAGTGGAACTTTTAGAGCAAGGCAGGGCTTTACAATGGACTCAGATTGCCCACTTCCGCACATCACTTGAGCATCTGTGCTCTGAGGATCCAAGCAAGGAGGTGCTAGTGGGGAAATTTCACAACCTCAGTGCTCTGCTCAACAGACGTGCTGAAGTGTCATTCACTCATGATAGATCCAAAGCAGAGGTTGAGGCTAGGGAGCAGCAGTATAGAAATCTACTTGAGCAATGGAACAAGGTTGTTGAGGAAATTAGGGCCATCAAGGGCTTTTCCCGCTTCCTCCTACCACCCTTGTTTGCAGACCTCAAAGAGGCAGCCTGTGAAGGGCCCATCATTATCCTGGTTGCTAGCAAGTTTTCCTGTGATGCAATCATAGTCTTGCATGTGCAACCACCAATTCATCTCCAACTGGAAATTACCTTGGAGGAGTTGGATAACCTTGTGTCATGGCATCATAAGAACAATCAGCATCCTGAGCCTGGCTACAAGGTATTTGTTGAAGTTATGGGTAAACTTTGGAAGAGGGTAATCTTCCCAGTGGTGCAGCAATTGAAGGGATGTGTGGAGAAGCACTCTCGAATATGGTGGTGCCCTACATCACTCTTCACTGCACTTCCACTACACTGTGCAGGTGAATACAAACATGGTGGTCAAGTGCTTTCAAAGCTCTTTGTCTCATCCTATACACCATCACTTTCTGCACTGATCAAGGCTCACACCAGCAATGTGAAGCTGATCCAGGAGATCACATTTGCTGCCATTGGCCAAGCCACACCAGATACATCAGGCACATCAGTCAACTCCCCACCTCTGCATTATGTTGACCATGAATTAGATGATATAGAAAAACTTCTGCCCATACCCTCAGTGATGTTTACAAAGCTGATGGGTTCTGAGGCAACAAGAGAACAGGCACTCAAAATGCTAGTGGATAACCAGTGGCTTCACCTATCCTGCCATGGTGTGCAAGATCCTGAAAAGCCATTTGACTCTTACCTTGCAATGGCTAATGGCCCAGTCTCACTCCTGGACATTATCAATGCCAACATATCTACCCATGAATTTGTATTCCTCTCTGCCTGTAAGACTGCTATGGGTGATTCATCTAGTCCAGATGAAGTGATTCACCTAGCAGCAGGACTGCAGTTCATGGGGGTGAAAAGTGTGATTGGCACACTGTGGTGTGTCCATGATGATGTGGCATACCAACTTGTGATAGAATTCTACAAGGAGTTCTGCAAGAATGGGACATTGGACTGTACCATGGCTGCTAGGGCTCTTCATGAGGCTGTTGCTACACTAGCCAAGAAGGGTGTCCCCCTGCATGAGCAAGCAATGTTTGTTCATATTGGAATATAGGAACTCATCACACTGAGTCTAAAGTACTATTGTACCTCCAATTCAAACCACTGATCATCTCCATTTAGTGTCAGTGACAATTTCTGTAGTTGTAATTTGCTTCCTTTTTTCTTTTTCTAATATTATAATGTACTACCTGTAAACTGAAGATTCTCTGCTGTCTACTGCTGTTCTTGTATTTCCCCATCTCAATGTGCAATGTGCTCTTAATAGATCAGGTGTGGAGATACTGTAGTATTGAAGTCCGAGAACAGAGAATTAGTTTGACTACCCAGTACAAATAGGAGATCTGATGTTTACACTGTATACCTTGAAAGTTCAAGAGTAGATTGATGACTGACCAAAGTAAAGACCTGAGTAGCACTATGATAATTGCGACACTGAGTAAATGTTCTACAAACAAAAACTTGGAAGACTATCACCTCGAAGTAGTATTACTGCTGACCATGCACAGCATGACAAGTAATCCCCCTAGTCTACGGCTATCTCAGGTGGCCCAGGGACATCCCCCTCAGCCTTCGGGGGAGCCTCTTGCTGCGTCTTCTCCTGCTTGCACCCGCCCGGGTCTGGCGTCTGGGTCCCGCTCTGTGGTGTCTGTGTCCCATTGGGCGGGACGGATTTCGGCTTCGGCTTGGTGAGGATGGGAATTGCAAAGTATATAATCTCACCCTTCTTCAAGATACCCACGGGCTTCAACACCCATCCTGGTTCTTCGGCCGCTCTGCCTGCCGCGCGATCTGGTCCTCCAGCCACTTCTGGATGGTGGCGCACTTCTCCACGACAGCGTTCTTGTCCTTGGGGTCGAGGTGCGCGAATTTCTCGTCCGAGGATGTCGCCTGCGACATGTACTCGTTGAGCGTCGTGCGCAACTCTGCGATCGCCCTGGGGCGCTCTTCGGTTTCGCGATAGCGCGCGACGATGGGGTCGCCGACGGCTTTGAGGGCGTCCAGCTTGCCGACGTAGGCGGACTTCGTGGCATCTTCACCTTCTTCGGAGTAGAGCCAGTCCTCACCTTCTTGGAGCATCGCGAGGAGCTTGGTTTTCTCGGCGGACTGGACGAAGGGGGCGTAGCGATCGTCGAGTTTGCCGCGGGTGTCGTAGACATATTCTTCCAAGGCGTTTTTGTGGTCCTGTTAATGGGTGGGGGGTTAGTTAGTGTTCGCCGGTATGCAGGTGACATGAGTATATGCACGAACCTCGGTGTCCTGGACGAGTTTGTCGGCAGCATGCATCTGTGCTTCCAGTTCCTTGAACTTCTCCAGGACAGCCGGATCCAAGGATGTCGCGAGGGAAGTGAACGGGACGTCGATCTTCTTCACCCTCCTCTTCTTCGCCGGCGCCTCTGCAGGTGCAGCCTCCCCGTCGACGTCCATCGGCGCAGTCTCCTCTCGTTCTTCTACCTCCTCGACATACGCAGAGTCGAACGACATTATGCCGTGCAGGTTCAGCCGCGTTTTGAGTTTGACGCACGTAAGATCACCCCTGGGATCGGCGGGGACGTTCTTTGTAGAGAACGTCGCGATCCAGGGGTTAATTCCGCCAGGCAGCCCTTCCGGCTCGAGGTAGCGCGCATCGATATCAAACGGACCCTTCCTGTAAAACGTCAACACCTTGGTGGAAGGAACTGAGTTCCCGCGAGGGAAGATGGTAAGCTCCGTGTCTACATCCGGATCGGCCTCGGAACGCTCCCAGCAGACCTGGATGGGGTAGTGCGAGATATCTTGCATGTGGAATTCGCGCACGCGCAATGTGGGACTGAAGAATGCACAGGCGAAGGTGGCGCCGCGGGCAATGGCCTCCTCTTGATTGAGCGTCGTACTTAGAGGTTTACCGCCTAGTGCTGCTTGGATGCACACACGCACGGCGGGGATACGAGTCGAACCACCTATCAGCTCGACAGCGTCGATCTGGTTGATGGTAAGGCCGGACTCGGCGAGTGCCTGTTCAAGAGGGCCAGATATGCGTTCGAGGACGGGGGCAATGAGTTGTTCGTATTTGTCACGGGAGAGTTTGGAAGATGCATCGACGTTGTTCATGATTGATTCGACGTTCAGTAGAGCTGCGGTGTTGGCTGAGAGAACTTTCTTGAGTCGCTCACAGCCAACTGCGAGACGGAAAGCAGCTTTAGCATTGGACATAACGTCGATCTTGTATTTTCTTTTGCAAAGTGTTGGAGGAGGGCATAGTCAATGTCACGACCTCCGAGGTGTCAGTCGTACGCAGTGCCCTTGACGACGAGCTGGCCTTTCGTAAAGGCTACGATGGAAACGGACATGGAAGAGTGACCGACGTCGACCAACATGATGTTACGTGGGTTTTCAGGGTCCGGAAGGTCTGTTTTGGTGATTCCCCAACTGAGAGCCGTGGCAGTCGTGTCGTTGATCAGACGAAGCGCATTGAGACCGGCGATGGCAGCTGCGTCTTGGATGGCTCTTCGCTGTATGTCGGTGTGCCGACCTGGGATTGCGATGACGACATCGGAGACGGCAGTCTTGAGTTCGTTGGAAGCGGTGTCGCGAAGTTTAGCGAAGTACATGGCTATAAGCTGCGTTGCAGAGAAGGTGTGCTTTTCACCAAGACACCGTACCTGGGAAGGTGGATGTTAGATGTGAAAGTAAAAGGCGTTGTCGGATGATGACAAGATTTACCTCTTCGCCCACGGTGCCATTGACGTCGACAAGCGTAGCGTGGAGATATTTCTTTTCGATCTCGAGATCAGGGTCTGAGATTGTGCGATCGACGCTACGTTTGAGAGAACCGATGGCATTTCTGTAATTTGAGGTCTCTTGGGTATTTGGTGACTCTCCGATTGCGCGTTATTTAGGGCCAAAAGCCACTAGAGATCTAGATGATGACAAGAAGAACACGGTTGGTCAACAGCGCGGTATGGAAGGTGTTCTAGATGGTTGGATACGCACGGTGTGGCACGATTGGAGACTTCATTAAATATGGTATCGATTCCTGACACTGATCTGAAAGCGAGAGGGCCAGATAAAAGAGGATAAAGAGGCAGAGTTGAAATCGAGATTACAGTAGACTTTGTCATAATGCATACGACTTGCGCCAGCCATTCCCTCATGCAAACTGAGAAATATGCATACAAATGGGTGACATAATGTGATCTAATAATGTGACAGCTCCGTGTGACATGTGACATCACCAGCGTAACTCTACTCCAATAGCTGTTCAACGTTGTTTGCTTTGTGTTCTGCAACTCCTCACGTCGCATTGCCCCACGAAACTTGCGAAGTTGACGTGTCAACTCCAGAGAGTATCGGCATCACTTTGGGTGATACAGGCCATCTCAAGCTTCTCGCAAAGCAGAATAATCTCTGAACGCGGAATTGGCTTGGGTGGGATGTCTTCTTCATCATCTGAATCGATCTCGATTATCTGACCATGTTCAACAGCCATTTGATGCCGGACCTCTGCAACGATCGTTGCATCCCCACCTTCAAACTGATACATTGGCTCCCCAACTTCAGCTTCTTCCCTAGGTACGAGAATCTCGTCGATGGTCATTGGTGTGCCGATGATGCGGTTGCGATCTTTCAAATTTTTAATAGAGTCTTCAAGCTGTTGTTCGACACCCGCAAGCTGTGATGATGGGCGAGATGTGAAGATTTTGATTGTAACGTGAGGTTCTCATGCTTATTGGATTTGGTAGGTTTCGCCGAAGTCGCAGGAGCATTGTGTTGGATGTCTACTCGTGGCTTCCGGTTGTATGGACCAGGTTTTGGTCGTGGTTTGCGTGTCTGTAGCTTAGTGTTGCTGCGACTCCGACTTGCTGCCGGCGTTAGTCATAACTGACAGTATGGTCAGCCGGACCGCCGGCAAGGCGGAGTTAACTGTAGGTCGCAGTTCTTTCATGATGACTTAAGTCACGTAAAGCTGCAACTTTTGGCTCCCAGTCGACTCGCCGAAATATTTACATAGGCTTTAGAAGACGCCATCACATGAGGAGACTCCATGCGCAACTGGAACAGCACCACACCCATGCTTCAACCGTGCCCCTACCCACTTGTTTTTGACCGCTCACTTTTGACCCCACCTGCTCCTTCTGGACTGCACACACTCGCTCTGGACCTCACCCATTCGCTTTTGAGTTTCAAGGAGCTACCTACAATGTTTCGGGTGTGACATAGGTTTCGGGGTGATGTGAGGACCTGGGGCTTGAGACACATCAGTTGCCACTAGATCTTTAAGATCAGTGCACTGATCGTTATCAGAACCAGTTCTTTCACCCCCTTGAGTTCACTTTTGATCCCACCTGCTCACTTTGGACCCTGCCCCCTCGTTCTTGACCTGATCTACTTGTTTTTGACCCCACCCACTCGTTTTTGGCCCAACCCACTCGTTCTGGACCCAACCACTCTGTTTAGACTCCACCCACTCATTCTGTGCACCCCACCCACTCGTTTTTGATCCCACCCACTTGTTTTTGACCTTGCCCCCTCGTTTTTGACCCCACCTGCTCGTTTTTGACCCCACCCACTCATTTTGGGTCCAACCCGCTCGTTTTTGGACTCCACCCACTTGTCCTGGTCCCAGCCTGCTTGCCTTTTAACCCTGCCCGCTTGTTTTGGACGCCACCCATTCATTTTTGCCCCCTGCCGCTCGTCTTCAATCTCACCCACTCATCTTGAATCCCACCTGCTCTAGGGGGAGTGAGATGGTCAGGCAACGAGCGGCAACACCAGAGCATACGACGAGCGTGCAGAACCATCAAGCGGCACCACAGGTGTGCAGGATGGCACCCAGATCCAGAGGTGTGCAAACGACACGTGCACAGCCAACAGCGCGACGCGAATGCACATGGCGAAGGACACTGCGCATGAACAGAACGGCACCGCAGTGCACATGAGTGGAATGGCCTGCACAATGGGCAGCAGCACCCGGGTCGCAGATGGGACCTTGCTGAAGACCTGGGCGGATGCACAGGGCAGGAAGATGTCCACGTGAGGAACAGTCGGAAGCTGGACCAAAACCCCAGATGTGCAAGACGACGCATACACTGAGTTTTGAGCCCGCCCAGTGACTAGTAGTTGTACTTAGTTGTATTTAGCTGACTTAAAATATAGTGTACCCGCGGGTATACCCTTTACAGGTATGCCTGCGGGTTTTTACCTGTCCACCCATGCCAAAACCCGTACCCGTTGGCACGGGTAGCTACCCCTGACGGGTATGGGTGCGGGTACACTCCCTGACACCCGGGGTATACCCGTGCTGTTCCCTAGATGCAGCGATCCACAGCATCAAAGTCGATTCCTCGTGTCGCAAGGAGCCGGGATAACTCCTGCATGGCAGTATGATTATTGCTTGCATTATCGAGTGTGAAATGGCCAATCTAAGACAATATTAGCACAAATTTGACAAATCCCAAGGACCCCAGTTAAGAGAAAATCAGCAACATACCTTTTCGGTGACCCCAGCACGATCAAGTAGATGTAGAATTGTGGAGGCGAGATAGGCTCCCGTGTGACTTCCTGGGACATGATGAAATGCAATAAGGCCAGCCTTCATCCTGAGTGACTTAGGTCCATCGCCGCTTGCTATCCAGTGAGCGGTTATGGCCATATAAGGTCACATGTTATCATCCGACCATATATCGGATGTAAATGAGATTCTTCCTTCTGAATTCTGTGGCACGTTTAGTTAGACATGTTATGCACAAATATGGTGCCACTTACTGCAAGATCACATTTCAAAACTGTAAAATACTCACTCCAGGCATCGATGACAAGTTCACGTAGCTTCGTACGGTGTGGGATTTGTGAATCGCGTAGGTCTTGGCGAAGGAGGAGTAGCAGTTGCCGAAACTCAGGACATTCTATAACGTTGAGGGACTATTTTGAACATTGATAAGCATTCAGTATATGAATTAGGACAAAGGACTCACTTGATCGTCGGCCACAATGAACCTGATCAGGAACTGGTGCAATACGGGTAGAGAAAAGCTCGGTAAACCGGCACCCAAAGAAGATGGCTGTGAGCCGGCAAGCTCAGGTGGGGAGTCGCCAGGACCAGGTCGTGGTGCTGGAGGAAGTGAGCGAACGGAGACACCAGGCTTCCGGAGGGCCTCTTGAAGTGTTGTAAAGGTGTAGCCAACACTGAAGGCGGCCTTGACAGCTTTAATTTGGATTGACCAGTTGTTGTGATCAGCCTCAGTCAAGTATACGTCAAGGTGGTACTTTTCGATGTGGCCACGAAGACTTGTGTTGGAGGTATTTTGACTATAGGTGTACGTCCTGTCTGATGGGAAGTGGTCTGGGTCCTCTTCTTTCATCTTCCTGAGGCAAAAGTTGAGAACGAGCGTGGATGTGAGAAGGAAGTATACTTACATGCAATGTGTGCAGACAGTCTCCTGACCCTTGCACTTCTTGAAGAAATGATGTACGTCAGCAGATGTACGGTTCTTCATTTGGGGTTCTGTGGTAAGAGGGTTGGTTGTAGTCGTGTTCATGGTATTCATTGCATTGTGGGTCCCATGGCGGGGTGCACGAGCTCTAGGAATCGGTCGCTCTGCTGGTGTGTCTTCTTCTTCCTCATCATTACTGAAACCACCGATGTCGAACGACTCTGATTGCTGGGGTTCAGACTGTTCGGAAGTAGGTGCTAGGCCAGCTGGAGGAGCGGTTGCAGCGTGGGGAGAGGATGCTCTGTAACGGCGAGGAGGACGATGGTTACAAGGTAGGGGATCCCTGGCAGCGGGTGCTTGCTGTCCAGTGGGGTCAGTGGGCTGATCGGTGACTGCAGGATCCATAGCAGTGGGTTGTGTGACAACAATGGGAGGAGTTGCAACCGGCTGCTCTGTGGCAGTCAGAACAGGCGAAGGTGTTGAGTGCAGCGCACGGCCGCCACGGCGACGCTGATCTGCCATAGCAAGTGACTAAGAGGCGAAGCCGTGAAGGTAAGTGTTCTGAAGACTGAAAGGGAGGTGATGGCATACCTTTTATGCACCACCTTCCGACGGCCTGACTGTGAACTACCTTGAGATCTCAGGAATTACCATGACCCACAAGACATGCATTACGACTAAATTTGATACACATAAAATTTGAGAGCAGTATTGCACAAAGACAATTTCATTGATCAACAAAGCATAAACACGATGCACTGTCAAACAACGGTAGAGACGAACCACAGCATTGCATATTCACGGAAACGTTCTTGACTCCACGTAAAAAATGAACTCTAACCTTCTGCCTCACGACAGACTGTGGCAACATCGCCCTCAACCACCATGACGGCATGGTCACCGGCCTTGGCCCTTGGACATCTCATGGGTCCTAGCACGTGTGCGGGGGTATGCATATTCAGTGGCGAGTGCGGAGTTAGATTCAGAACTGCTGCCGCCTTCTGGTGCTGAGTCGTAGTCAGAGTCACGAGAGGACCGCTTTACACCTCTGAAGCTGTCTTGATACCAGGTGATGTAACGTTGATGAGCTGTTATCTGTGCGGCATTGGCCAGCCCGCCAAGGAAGTGGTCCCATGTGGGGGGTAGAGCGGCATCCGACTGTTCAAGGTGGGTACAGTCCGCATCAGGGTCGATCTCTTTGCAGAAAGAAACGAGGGAGTTTTTGATCAGTTCAAATCCCTTATTCAATAAGATCTGAACGCGGTCCATGTTTACATTGCCTGGCAATGTCTGTGGACAGTCGCAAATGAGATAATTGTGAATGTGTGAACAGTAGAGATTAGTAACTTACGCCATGCACGCTGTATTCCCCATCCTCATCAGCGATATTGATCGGGACTGCCTCCTCCTTTAGCCACACGTAATAGTCAACACTGTTGATGTTGCACCACGTGTGACCCGCAGCAACAATTGGCCCCTTGAGCACATCCTCTGATATCTCATCACATGCTGCGATGAAAGCGTCTAGCTCGAGCGGAAGGATGTCACATTTAAACCTCTCCCAGGCGACAGAATGATCACGAGGTGCAGCGTAAAGAGGGACCTCATTGATGACCACTATTAAGACCATGACGACCTCGGGATGAGCAGTAATCTCATGTTTGACCTTGGTAAAAACCGAATCGCAGGTCTGGGAAAATGCGCACTCTGCAATAAATGGAAGTCGGAGTTTCTTCGGGCCCCTTGTGGAGGTCATAGCGATCACCGCATTGGGTGTGGCAGTAAGTTTCGTTGTCTTGATGGGGAAGTTCAGAGCCACCGTGAGGCGTACAGCCTTTCTGGGGTATGGAAGGCCAGGGAATGTCGAAGTCAGGGCTATGTTCAAATCTTCCAGTGGGGCTTCATGAATAGCGCTAGGCCATTCGACGATCAGATGACGTTCCTCAGAGCTGTATGTCATCCTACTAAACAATTATCATCTGTAATGAACAACACGCAAGGGGGCTTACCTTGGCTTTTCGAGTAAAGTGTTTGTTTCCTCAAGGAAACATGACAACACCTCGAAATCACGTTGGGTAAGATCTGGAAACTCCTGAGGATGCAGCAAGGTCTAAGATCAGTACATGCAGTGACTTCTTCACATGATGTAATAACACACCATGAGGCCTGCGTGAGCCAGACTCAAGATGTCCTGCAACACTTGCTTGCACCGACCTGATGAGATATTTCATCAGTATGGCGAGTTTTCATTTCAAAAAATTCAATGAATCTTAATACCTGATTGAATGATCGCAGACCTAAAACTATCGAGGCCACCTGAGAGTATGTCCAACTTGTCCAAGTGATCGTGCTCCAAGGCGCAAGGATGAGGTGCCACCATCACAGCAGCAATGGAGTCTTGTACTCCTGCATCTGACGTACTTGCAACAGATTCAGGGGGTGATTGAGGTGGAGGATGACCACGTTGCGCGCTCAGTGCTGGCACTGAAGATGATCCATGCTTCTGGAGTGGCTTGAATACAGATGATTCAGATCTAATGGTTTCCTGAGGAGTGGGACCTCCTCGACTGCTGTCGGTAGCGATAACTGGTGTAGCTGGTGTATGAACAACCACCTAGTAGACTGGTCGACATGGTCGCTGGTGTTGTAGTATAGGTGCATGGATCCAAAAGACAAGGCCAAACACTTGCCGTTTAGGTAATTATGTAAAAATACTATTGTTCCTCGACGTTCTCCTCAGGAAATCCCCCCGCTGTACTTTGTCTTGTATATACTCTATGACACCATTTATTCCTGTCCGAGTGGACGGCAGATTCAGGCCAAAAGAGACTCTGGGCGCAGGGTCATATGGTACGTTGTTTGTATCTCAACTTATGGCTGTTGACAGTCATGGCCTGAAGGCTCAAAGCTGAAGTTCAGGCTTATGCTGATATCCGAATGCTTACAGCCACTGTATACAAAGCCCTTAACATCATCAACAACAAAGTGTATGCTATCAAACTCCAACTCTGCCTCCGTGATACAGGTGAATCCTCGGTGGAACGAGAATACCGTGTGTTGAAGCAGCTCGAGGGTGGAGCTGGAATTCCCTGTGCACATTGGTTCGGCCGAGAGTCCTGCTATGATGCATTGGTTCTCGATCTCTTGGGCCCATCCCTGCATGATCTTCTTACTCAAAAGAAGAGATTCTGTCTTCGTACTGTGGTCCATCTTGGGGATCAGCTGGTATGTGATCTATTTGTATTTTTTGCAGCTTACAGAATTTCTCTCCAGGTCTCTCACCTTGAGTACATTCATTCGCAGAACTACGTTCACTGCGATATCAAACCGCAAAACGTTCTGACAGGTCTTGGTGATCAGGTGCAAAATCTATTCCTTGTCAATTTTGGAGTTGCAAAGCAGTACCGCAACTCGCTAACAGGGGACCATATTCCATTTCATCAGGCACACCATCTGACAGGCACACCAGCTTTTGCTTCCATTAATAGCCACTTGGGAGCTGAGCTGGGCCGTCGTGATGATCTTGAATCCCTCGCCTACATGCTGACTCGGATCTACTTCTTGCGTGGTTCACTTCCATGGCTGAATAGCGACGGCAAGAAGCTCCAAACCTCACGGATACTAGAACTGAAGCAAATGACACCAGTCGACATCTTGTGCAATGAACTTCCCCGTGAATTCGCAACCATCCTCATCTATGCACACACACTTTCGTTTTCAGAGACTCCTCATTACGACTACATTCAATCTTTGCTGTCGGGCTTTCATGTTAAAGACTCTACATCAGAAACTTGTCCACCAGACGATCTGGACCTCTACCGACCTCTTGACAGTCCGAAGAAAGATTTGGAGTGTTCCCCTCCAACACCCTTGTCGGAAAAATCTTATTTGAGTTCCAACCGCTTGTAAGCGGTTGAAAGGCCCCAATTTGTCAGCGCCATTTTAATTACATTGGAACTGGACCCGAAATGCCCCCAATGTAGTTGCAAGTCGGTTGACCTTACGCTTTCTCAGTTCCAAGGCAGTTCCAAAGTGGTCTCAATTAGGACAACTGTGGACAGCAATACCTCTACCGGGGGGGTCTCAAGGTGTTGCAAGGTCATGCAATGTATTTGGAAGTCTCTTTCAACTCATAGAAACGGCCACTACAGTTACAATTTTCATTCCAACCAATGGTATGCATTCAAAGGAAGTATCATATTTTCATGTAGGCTACGACAGTTGGAATGTATTGTATGATGCGGATTGACTTTCCAGTGGTCCTGTCAGAGGCGGAGACATGAAGACAGTACTGTTGGCGTCAGTATTGAAGGTGATGTCAACCTGAGGGGCGCAGGAGGAATGTCAGAGAAAGCTCAAACTTGTCTTTGATTTCTGCAAGCCACCGTCAGTGGGAGATCCTCCACGACAATGAAAAAAAAGACACCACATATGGTTGGCAACGTCCGGACTGCAGATCTCATGCATGCTGTCCCGTGGATAATCGTATCTGCACAGCGACCAATCAGATCAGACTTCCGGCTCTACACATAGCAGAGACGTTTACCCCGTAGCGAAGACGATAATGTCCGCTTCCAGTTCTGTACCATCCACGAACTTGAAGCCATTTTCAGTGAACCACTGGATAGAAGCTCGCTCTTGATTTTGATGCTGCTTGTCGATGATGTGCTGGCGTGTGTCGCGGCTCGGAGCATGTCATCGGAATCTAGCAAACAGAAGGACATACCAATGTAATACCCTCATGCATGCTCGAACAGGAGCGAGATGGTGCCTGCGTCGTACGGACCAAGGTTCATTCTGAACCCAACCCTGGCAAGACCTTCCAGGATAGCTCTGTTGAAAACACGACCATGTCTATAAGAATGCAGGTAAAGCTCGACGACACACTTACTTGTCAGTGGTCTGAGCGGTTTCCGGCACTGTACGCTGGTGAATCCGTCTGACTACTGCATTCGGCGATGAGCTGTTGTGTCGTGGGTTACCAGAGGCATGGTTTGGCAGCGGGATGAGGTTGGGTCTCAGTCTCGATGTGGGTATTGTTGGTGCGGCCGTTAGCTTCATTGGCGGTCGCCAGCGACATTAGTGCAAATGGTCGGATGCCCACATCGGGTGAAATTTTCCTTGAACGCAGCGGAGGGTTTGAGCTGCCTGATTGATGCAGCGGGTCCGTTCTGCATGTGGCAAGCCCGGTATTGAGGTCATCGACCGGCGACTGAGGTGGTGAGTTGTTTTTGATATTGCTGAGTTGTTTTTGAAGTGCTGAGTCCTGTCAGAGCGTGAGCGCAGCGAGGTGGTGCGACAGAGAGTTGTTGAGAGTGGCATCTCAATTGCTAAGTTACTAGTCACATGACGTGCGCGAGGAAATTTTGTCCAAGTCCACGCCATTAGGAAACCTATGCTACACTAAGTACACCTCTATTAGTAGGCTAGCTAGTACTACTACAGTTGGTTATAGCGACAAAACATGGTTGGAATGGCTCGGAAGACTCCGGTGGCCCCTTGGAAGGTGATTGTAACGTTCCAGATCACTTGTAAGCGGCCGATCGGCTTGGAACTCAAATGTCTTTATTGGCATCACAGCCCCTCCCTTCCCCCTGATTTGGAATATGCTGCCGACTCAGTTGCAATGGGTTGGAAGACTGTCCCAATTTGGCAGCCTTGCAAGGGGGGTTTAGAGATTTCCGACACTCACCAGCGCCTAGGTGTCAGTCAAAGCGAGCTCGAACGTCTGACAAGGAAACACCAAGACGAGTGTGAGTCCTCGATTCTCATGCCTCTATTACTTATACTCACGGTATCAATAACCTGAAGGTTGTGGTCCATGCATAGGCAGCTCAATATTCCGCTGTCTCCAGTCACCTCTAGGCAATGGCAGGGGTATACCCGCGGGTATCCACAACGTACCCGTACCCGTACCCGCGGAATACCCGTACCCCCCTCAACGGGTAGGGGTCCACTGACGGGTTCATGGATGTGGACCCGCGAGGTGACCCGTGACGGGTATACCCGCAGGTCTGATGCGTATACGAGTATTTATAACAAGTAATCTACTACTGTAATCTACTACTTGGGAAGTGCCACCAGGCTGAGGACTCCGACAACGTGAGGGACCCATAACGACAAGACAACTGCGACAGCATGACGGGCCCACAAGAGTGGGCACCCATCGACGACGACAAGACGACTGAGACAACACGAGGGGCCCACAAGAGTGGGCACCCATCAAGGACGACAAGACGACCGCAACAATGTGAGGGGCCCACAAGAGTGGGCACCCATCGACGACAACAAGACGACTGCGACAACATGAGAGGCCCACAAGAGTGGGCACCCATCAAGGATGACAAGACGACTGCAACAATGTGAGGGGCCCACAAGAGTGGGCACCCATCAAGGACGAGAAGACGACTGCAACGACGTGAGGGACCCACTGAAAATGAAGGAGTGGGCCCGAAAACAAGCGGGAGGGATTGAAAACGAGCCGGGTGCAGCAGCCTGAAATGAGCGAGTGGGGCTGAAAACGAGCGGGAGGGACTGAAAACGCACGAGTGGGTCTGAAAACGAGCGGGTGCAGCTGACAAGCACGGGTAGGGGCTGAAGCGAGTGAGTGGGGCTGAAAACGAATGGGAGGGTTACATCAATGTAGTCGTCGTTGCGGCTGTGCGCGGAGTAGCTTGCTGCATGTAGATGTAAGAGATGGTGATGAGGACTCGGGACTCATGCGAGGCGAGTCATGGCACATGCACTTGGATGCGTGATCGTCGTAGCTGCGAAAGTAGTTAGTTAGTGGAAACACAAAGAAAAAGAAAACGTATGGCATGCAGTGCATGCGACATGCATGCATCGATGTCGTTGTCGTTGTGGCTGTGTGCGAACTCGCTGTCTGTAGATGCAAGAGATAGTGGCGGAGGACTCAGGCCTCAGGACTCAGGCGAGGCGATCACGGTGGGTGTGCACCTGCATGCGTGAATGTCGTAGCTGCGAGAGTAGTTAGTTAGTACTGGAAGATGAAACGATAATCAGCGCGAAATCAACAATGAATTACTCGCATACCAAAAAAGGTAATGGTCTTACCCTAACCCTTGCGGAGGGTACGGGTACGGGTACGGGTACAAGATATTGTACCCGTACCCGTACCCCTCTGTACCCGTACCCGTACCCCTCTGTACCCGTACCCGTACCCCTCTGTACCCGTACCCGTACCCCTCTGTACCCGTACCCCTGACCCGCACGGGTTACCCGTACCCGTGCTATTGCCTAGTCACCTCACCTCAGGAAGCAAGTGTAGTGTAGTCCCTGATGTTCCTCGTGCGCTGCATCGCTCCGTGATCTGGCTGTCATAACTCGTATATGAGTCATACCTACTGTGCTTCACATGTAACAGTTTATAGTAAAGCGGCGTGTATCTACCATCAAGTCAATGGCAAGCTGGCTCTGAGCCGGCTTGAGCCGACATTTGGCACACATGACTCACAGCTGGCCTTGATGGTTAGTGGAGCGGGGCCGAGTTGTCAAGGCTAGACTTCCCCAGTTCGACTAGCAGAGTCGCCAAGCGAGCCGGAAAGAGTTGGAGTCAACTCGCGACTAGTCAAGTTGCAGCAACACTACTGTAGCTCAGCGGGCATGATGCTTACTAGACTGAAGTGTGTTCCAAGTCTTGAAAAATATTTCATTCCTAAACACGACTAGAGACATCTATGGACAGGGACAATATGTACTAGTGGTGCATCTGACTCAGACATCATGCATCATGACAGGGATAATTTTGTAGAGCCATCACACTTCGGGTCGCTAGGTCTGAGTCTGACTAGACCAGTTCAGGTCACTTCATCCCTCCTAATGTGGTATCTCGCACTGCATATTCTGGGTGCAAACACGATGCATATGCAAAAATGTGCATAACCCCGCATACCACTGTGGTATTACCCAAAAGCTGATGCAAGGTGAGATTTATGCAGGAGTACCAGATGCATTATGAAAAAGTCTACTGTACCTTGCTGTGTAGAGTACCGAAATCGATGTGCAAGACAGACATTTCGTATGGTCTATGGATGTAGCAGACGTTTCGTAGAGATGGTGAGGAGATCTAAGACGAGGAGAGAGTGAGGAGAGCCAGTACGCGATTTTGCGAAAATGAAGTGCGGGGAGTCGCTAAATAACGCAGCGAAAAATGTGGCGGAGGGTTGTTGCCTTGGGAAGACGCTTTCCGACTCATGTTTTGTATCAGTACTGTATGACTTGTGGGTCGTCGAGATGCATTGAGGACACTTGGGATGACTGGAGGTGATGAAAAGATACTCGTTCAGACGTACACTTCTTGTCCACGTCCTCGGAGTCCGGAGTTAGTGAGTAGATTCGAATCGATGCCATGGCAACGCCAGTTACACAGCACTGTACAAATTTGTCAGACCACCTTACACTTTCCCATCTACTTGCTGTATCGGTACCCCGCTCCACTGATTTCGTGTAGTTGTATGCCCAGAGGAAGCAACAATCGCAGGCGCAATATCAATCGGTGCAGCGGTCGTGGTTTTCGCGGTGGACGACGAACAAATTTCCTTGCCAGAGCAAAAGCTGTAGTGGTAGAAATGGTTACCCTCACCCAAACGCCGAGATAGACATCGAGATCCAGCAGTGGGCAGAGCCATTGGGTGCGTTTTGGTGGTACAAACATGGGCGGATATCTCTCATCCTGAACAACCCATAGACGCTGGCGGCAATTTGAATAAACGCAGAGGAACCAGGTCGTGGAAGAACGAACACGCAGATCTGGAGCTGGTACACCGCCCGGGGGTACTGATAGACCCTGAAGAGGAGGTTTGACTCCGAGAGGAACATGTCGAGGACGGGGAACGGGAAGGGGATCCGTTTAACGCTCCCCGTCGACCTCATGTTGGCTTAGGTGCTGAGAAGGAGCCAGGACTGGCTATGATCACTGATGCACCGCTTTCTAACATGTTAGACTCTGAGTCTGAGCGGCCATTTTTGAAGCCTATCAAGTTCGTGCGCTCTACGTTTACACCATCTTCCAGCAATCGGAAGAGTTGCCGCAACCTCTTTCGGAGGAAGTTGGTGAGTTGTACATGTGTTTGTTTTGACCATTGTTCCTTCGCTCACGTGTCACATTTTAGGCACAACTGAAGAATCTCAGATCCCGACGGCCGAGCATGTTGCTCGGGTGTTAGTGGGATCCAGCGCTTCTTCCCTGCGGATTTGGAACTGGAGGACGAAGCTTCAAATCAACTAGAAGAAATAGATTCTGCAGACCCGGGCAGGATCCGTGCAGAGATTGACGCTGTAGCTGCAGTGAACCAGCATGCAGACCCAAGGACGCTACCCAAGGACGCTATGGAAGGGATCTATTGTGCAGATTTGGCTATGGTTCGCGCCCCGATCAACGCGGCGGGCCCAACTGCCAAACCACAAGCGCCTTCTCGAAAACATGTCGTCGAGGAGACGTTCACTGGCGTCTATAATATCAAAGACTCCACCCGGCTATCGAGTTCCGTGGGTGTTAATGCACAACAGATGACTCCATCGAGGTCGCTCCCCACTGGAGAGGCCAGAGAAACCGTACCCCAGGAGCCTACCGAGGCCCTAGACCAATCTGCGGACGGAACCTTCGCGGAAGTTCCAGATGTGCTTGTAGTGGAAGAAGAATCGCCCTCCTCATCGTCTGGATCTGTGGATCCATCCGTGGCAACACCCTCTGCGTCTGTGACGCCTGCCGCCCCTCAGATACCAGCGGAGGTTTCATTGGTACCATCTCACTTACATCCTAATCCCAAACCTCCCGCCGCCGACTCTTGCCTACCCGATGCACTACTGACTGATAATTCGCCCCAACTCTTCGTCATTGACACAGAACACACTAGACCTTTCATCAAGCGCCTTGCAAGCGATGTCATCCTCGTAGATCGCACTGGCAGCGGGGAAATGCTAGCCGAAGAAGACGAGCTGATCGTCTACGTGGTTCCCCATCCGCGGTCGGGCAGTACATCATCTGTTCCAGAGATCCCGCGCGTCAAACTCCCCACTACGTTATTACTTACGGGAAGGTCCACCACTTTCACCACGGGCGTGAGTAGTCCTATGCAGGAGGGCGAAGACGACGTTCACTGTGTTCCCAACCGTGTGGCTTCGAGTCAAGCCCAAACCGAAACCCTACGCAGACCTGGACAGCTCTCTTCTTCCGCGCTCGAGCTTTCCTCCCCAGGAATCGCCGAACAACCACGCACTCGCCCAGTCTTCACTCCCGCCGAGCGCTCGAAGGCAGCACTGAAGGCCCGCAGGAAAGAAGCGCGCATTCACCGACTCCGCCAACTTCACAAGGTTGTTCTGCATTCGGTTCATTTGGGGCGATGTTGTCCGAGGCCCAGTTGCGCGAGGAAGGTCAGAGGGAACGACGGCATCCGAGGGTGGAGCCCAGACGGCGAGGAGATTCGGATATGGATTGGGGAACCGATGGGGAGGGTGACGGGAGGGGTGATGAGGTGGTGGATGAGGTGTCGAGTGGGCTCGGAGGGATGGATTTAGATCCGGATGTGGAGTTGGGTATGGATGCGATGAAGGGATTCTTGACGAGTATGAGTGTGGAAGGATCGCGCTTTGTCACCATGGATGACATTCATGACGAGGCGCGGATGCGTCGGGAAGACGGGGAAGACCAAAGCGGACCTACAGGGAGCTCCGATTCGGATCCCAGCGATGAAGATAAGGATGAGGATAGAGAAGAACACGAGGAGAATGAGGAAGAAGCCTTCAATAAGAGCTATTGATAGCTGAGTCTGAAGAAGAGGTGAACCGTGCGATAGACGACAACGACGGTGAAGGAACGTCTGTAGATTCCTCTGAGACAATGATGACGGCAAGCGGAACCCCCGGGTTGAGTTTCCAGGCTCGTCTCCGCAAGATTTGGGAGAGGGGTCGGAGCAAGCTGTCGAAAGTTGCCCCACAGATCAACGTGAGTTTATTAGGTGGTTACACTATTCATTTGTCTCAGACGCGATGCCAGGACATCCTCGCCCGCCAAGCCACACTCGCAGCGTCCAGACTCGACCCCGAGGATCTCGTCAGCATGGTACCGAACGCCATGGCGCTTCCTGCTATGGATAAGGCGTCGCGGAAGAAGGTTCACGAGCTCGCAGCGGCATTTGGCCTCTCGAGTCAAAGCAAAGGCAATCAGTTGAGGCGGTACACGACTCTGATGAAGACGACGAGGACGGGGATCGTCAAAGAGGGTAAGGTGAGGGCGATAATGAAGCGGTTCGGAAATACGTTCGATCGTGCGTATGATCAGAAGAACGGTGGGGATAGTAAAGGGCGGCTGCCCAGACACCTCGAGGGGGATGAAGTGGGAAACGTGCGTTTCTTGAAACCACTCCGATCTCCTGCATCCCTAGTTCTTCGCTTTGCTGACTTATGTTTCTTTGTGAACAGTGAGGAAGCCCCCAGATCGCGGAAAGTAATATCGGGTTCAGGATGCTGGCGTCGATGGGGTGGTCGGAGGGAGATAGGATTGGACGGAATGCGTTGGTGGCATCGAGGCGCCTATCACTGCCATCATCAAGCATTCGAAACTTGGCTTGGGTGCGACGCGCTGAGATCACTTGTTTAGTGTTTGGTTTTCTGGTTGACGTCATGTCTGGGGAAAATGAGACGACGTACGCCCCATATTCACTTTCTGTTGCCTTGTGCGTTGTAGTGCAGAAGTCTGCGGCAGCATACAGAACAGCGAGGCCATTACTGAGGTAAGAAATGTGCAAAACGTACTGAACTTTCAGGTCTGGACTGTACCTTCATATTCAGAACATCATCCGAGGACACAATTAAATATTCATAACGCTGCTCTGATAGATTTCCACTCAGTGAAAAATGAACATTTGAACTTGGATAAGCCGTCTGCCATCGGCTTTGATGGCCCCCTACATCCTGCCCTCAGAACATTAATACTAACCTCGCCCCGAGTCCTCATTCGTCGTCGAACTTTTACCCCTGAGTTGAACACGTGCCTGCTAGTAGATGAACTCCCACGTGCTATGTGTTGGGCGTTTACCGGCCTACAACCTCAAACCAATCTACCATCCTCTCAAAGCAAAGCACGAAAACTTCAACAACCCCAACCACATGGAGGAAGTTAGTACATACGAAAGTCCGTCAACGAATGATGGGACAACCAGACCAGCTCGACGGGTAATCATTACAAGTGTGTGACTCGAGTGCACATGCAGTGCTAGTTACTGACGTTTGCTTCACAGATCTCAAGGCCACAAATGTCGCTGCTGGCCTCACACGAGTCCCCGCCGGGTTCTATGTCAGCGTATCTATCGGGGACGATCATTGGCGAACATCAAACAACCCCATGTGTCCAACTACAAGCGTTGTCGAGTGGAACGATCCCATCGATTTGTGAGAACACTGTCTGCTCGCCTCGCTTCGTTTCTGATCCTGTATCCAGGCCGTTAGACGTCTCTGCCGCGGTGAATGTACAAATTTATGGGTCATCTGAGTTGGGTCATACCGTGGAACAAGGAGAGCTGCTTCGCAAGTGCTCCATTACCGTCTCCGAGTTAATTGAGCACAGTCGCAGTTCCCATCGTAAGTTTGCACTTGAAACGTGCCCTACGAGATGTGTTAATGGTGGAATACAGCCATTGTCTTCATCACCAGGGAGGGAGAAGTCGTGTGTTCAGGTTCTTCCCTCCAGGTAACGACAGAAATACTTTCACCTTGCGATGACTCGGAGGTTGTTCATTGTCGTGCAGCTGAGGTTCGTGATTTTCGAATCTTTTGATATCTCCAAACAACTGACAGTATTCAAGATACATGCCGATTTAAGGCTTGACGTCAAGCTATATCATGTGCACGGTACAAATAATGAGCAGAACTACATTGACAATCACCAGGAGTTCCATCACGAAAGATCTGGAAGAAATTTCGAAGCACTCATCCTCGGGGTTTTACCGCTCCAAAATTCCTCGAACCATTCCAATACGGTGTTGATGCGAGTCGAGCAACAAGGTGGTGGTCAGAACCTTGATGAGGAAATTCAGCACCTCCAAAGTGCACTGCAGCCGATGCCTGAGGGTTACCCAGAGCGCTCGTATTCACTCGATAGCCTTGCCATTGCATTGCGGACACGATTCGAGCAGCGAGGTGATAGGAAGGACCTTGATGAGGCAATCCAGTACCAGCGAAGTGCATTGCAGCTGAGGGCTGAGGGTCACCCAGAGCGCTCGACTTCACTCAACAACCTTGCTATTGCACTGCGAACACGATTCGACCAACAAGGTGATAGGAAGGACCTTGATGAAGCAATTGAGCACCACCAAAGTGCATTGCAGTCGATGCCAGAGGGTCACACAGAGCACTCGTCTTCCCTCAACAACCTCGGCATTGCGCTGCGAACACGATTTGAGCAGCGAGGTGATGGGAAAGACCTAGATGAGGCGATCGAGCTCCACCAAAGGGCACTGCAGCTGACACCTGAAGGCCACGCACAGTATTCCTCTTCACTCAACAACCTTGCCACTTCACTATGGACACGTGTCCAGCAGCGAGGTGATGGGAAGGACCTTGATGAAGCAATTGAGCTCCACCAAAGTGCACTGCAGCTGAGGCCTGAGGATGACCCACATCACTCCTCTTCACTCAACAACCTTGCCATTTCATTGTTGACACGATTCCAGCAGCGAGGTGATGGGAAGGACCTTGATGAGGCAATCAGGCTCCACCGAAGTGCACTGCAGCTGACACCTGAGGGCCACCCAAAATGCTCATCTTTCCTTGACAATCTTGCCATTTCATTGCGGACACGATTCGAGCAGCAGGGTGATGCAAAGGACCTTGATGAGGCAATTGTGCTACACCGAAGTGCACTGCAGTTGATGCCTGAAGGTCATCCGAGACACTTCTCTTCACTCGACAACCTTGCCGTTTCAATATGGACACGATTCGAGCAGCGAGGTGATGGGAAGGACCTTGATGAGTCAATCCAGCATCACCGAAGTGCAGTGCAGCTGACACCTGAGGGTCACCCAGAGCGCTCATCTTTACTTGACACTCTTGCCATTTCATTGTTGACACGATTCGAGCAACGAGATGATGGGAAGGATCTTGATGAGTCAATCGAGCACCACCGAAGTGCACTGCAGCTGACACCTGAGGGTCACTCAAAGCACTCATATTTACTTGACAATCTTGCTATTTCACTACGGACACGATTCGAGCAGCAAGGTGATGGGAAGGACCTTGATGAGGCAATTGAGCACCACCGAAGTGCACTGCAGCTGTCACCTGAGGGTTGCCAAGACTGCTTGTCTGCACTTGACAACCTTGCTATTTCACTGGGAATACGATTCGAGCACCGAGGGGATGGGAAAGACCTCGATGAATCAATCCAGCACCACCACAGTGCACTGCAGCTGATGCCTGTGGGTCACCCACGGTGTTCCTCTTCACTTGACAACTTTGCTGTTTCACTGTTGACGCGATTCCAGCAGCAAGGTGATGGGAAGGACCTTGATGAGGCAATTGAGCATCACCGAAGTGCACTGCAGCTGACACCTGAGGGTCACCCTGAGCGCTCATCTGTGCTTGACAATCTTGCCATTTCGCTATTGACACAATTTGGCCAGCGAGGTGATGGGAGGGACCTTGATGAGGCAATCAAGCACCACCGAAGTGCACTGCAGCTGATGCCTGAGGGTGACCCACACCACTTTTCTTTACTCAACAACCTTGCCATTTCACTGCGGACACGATTTGGGCAGCGAGGTGATGGACAGGACCTTGATGAGGCAATCAAGCTCCACCAAAGTGCAGTGCTGCTGATGCCTGAGGGTCACCCAGAGCATTCATATTCACTCAACAACCTTGCCCTTGCTTTACGGACAAGATTTAGGCAGCATGGTGATGGGAAGGATCTCAATGAGGCAATGGAGCACCACCAAAATGTACTGCAACTGATGTCCGAGGGTTATCCAGAGTACTCCTCTTTACTCAATAACATTGCCATTTCACTGCGGACACAATTTGGGCAGCAAGGTGATGGGAAGGACCTTGATAAGGCAATTGAGCTCCACCGAAGTGCACTGCAGCTGACACCTGAGGATCAACCAAAGTACTTATCATTCCTGGACAATCTTGCCATTTCACTGCAGACACGATTTGAGCAGCAAGGTGATGGGAAGGACCTTGATGAGGCAATTGGGCACCACCAAAGTGCACTTCAGCTGATGCCAGAGGGTCACCCACAGCACTTGTCTTCACTTAACAACCTTGCCATTGCACTACAAAGACGATTTGGGCAACAAGGTGATAGGAAGGACCTTGATGAGGCAATTGAGCATCACCAAAGTGCACTGCAGCTGATGCATGAGGGTGATCCACAGCACTCTGCATTACTCAACAACCTTGCCAGTTCACTGTGGACACGATTTGGGCAGCAAGGTGATGCAAAGGACCTTGATGCGGCAATTGACCACCACCAAAGTGCACTGCAGCAGATGCCTGAGGGTCACCCAGAGCATTCATATTCACTCAACAACCTTGCCCTTGCTTTACGGACAAGATTTAGGCAGCATGGTGATGAAAAGGACCTTGAAAAGGCAATTGAGCTCCACCAAAGTGCACTGCAGCTGATGTCTGAGGGTCATCCACAGTACTCATCTTCACTGAACAACCTTGCCATTGCACTGCAAATACAATTTGAGCAGCAAGGTGATGGGAAGGACCTTGATGAGGCAATTAAGCTCCACCAAAGTGTACTGCAGCTAATGCCTGAGGATCACCCAGAGCACTCCTCTTCTCTCAACAACCTTGCTGTTTCACTGCGGACACGATTTGAACAGCAAGGTGATGGGAAGGATCTTGATGATTCAATCCAGCATCACAGAAGTGCACTGCAGCTGATGCCTGTTGGTCACCCAGAGTGCTCATCTTTGCTTGACAACCTTGCTATTTCACTGCAACGATGATTTAGGCAGCGAGGTGATGGAAAGGACCTAGATGAGGCCATCAAGCACCACCAAAGTGCATTGCAGCTGATGCCTGACCATCATCCACAGCACTTGTCTTCACTCAACAACCTTGCTGTCTCACTGTGGACACAATTTGAGCAGCAAGGTGATGGGAAGAATCTTGATGAGATAATCAGGCACCATCAACATGCACTACAGCTGATGCCTGAGGGTCACCCACAGTGCTCCACTTCACTCAGCAACCTTGCTGGTGCACTGCAGATCCAATTTCAATACCAACATGATGTGAAGGACCTTGATGAGGCAATCAAGCACCACCAAAGTGCACTGCAGCTGATGGTCAAGGGTCACCCACAGCACTCATCTTCACTCACCAACCTTGCCATTCTAATGCAGGCACAGTTCAAGCATAGTGGTGATAGGAAGCACCTTGATGAGGCACTTGAGCTGAGCCATACAGCAGCTGAGAAATCCCTTACTGCTTCATCTCATCTCCATGCTCAAGTGAATCTTGCATTCATCCATCTACTTCTTTGGAGAACTCAATGTATCAAGCAGAATTTGCAGGATGCCATGTTTCACTTCAAAATGGCAGCTGAATTTGCACATGCTGATTTGTTTCAGGGTTTGAACTCCTGCTTGCAGTGGATTACAGCTGCAGAAGAGTATCAACATATGTCTGCTCTGGATGCTTACACACAAACATTGCATCTGCTTGACTTTCATATATCTACAACAACCTCAGTGCAATCCCAACATCAGACACAGAAACATTTTCCACCAGATCTTGCTGTCAATGCTGCATCATGTGCCCTTCGTCAGGGGGATACCTCCCATGCAGTGGAACTTTTAGAGCAAGGCAGGGCTTTACACTGGACTCAGATTGCCCGCTTCCGCACATCACTTGAGCATCTGTACTCTGAGGATCCAAGCAAACAGGTGTTAGTGGGGCAATTTCAAAACCTCAGTGCTCTGCTCAACAGACATGCTGAAGTGTCATTTACTGATGACACATCTAGACCTGAGGTGGAGGCTAGGGAGCATCATTATAGAAATCTACTTGAGCAATGGAGCAAGGTTGTTGAGGAAATTAGGACTATCAAGGGCTTTTCCCGCTTCCTCTTACCACCCTTGTTCACAGATATCCAAGAGGCAGCCTGTGAAGGGCCCATCATTATCCTGATTGCTAGTAAATTTTCCTGTGATGCAATCATTATTTTGTACATGCAACCACCAATTCATCTCCCACTGAAAATTACCTTGCAGGAGTTGCATGACCTTATGTTACAGCTTGGTCACAACAATCAGCATCCTCAGGGGCCAGCTTACACTGTATTCACTGAAGTCATGGATGAACTTTGGAAAAAGGTGATATTTCCAGTGGTGCAGAAATTGAAGAGATTTGTGAGAAAGCACTCTCGCATATGGTGGTGTCCCACATCAGTCTTCACTGCCCTTCCTCTACACTGTGCAGGTGAATACAAAGATGGTGGTCAAGTGCTTTCAAAGCTCTTTGTTTCATCCTACACACCATCACTTTCTGCATTAATCAAGGCTCGCACCAGAAATGCAAAGATGACCCAGGAGATAACATTTGCTGCCATTGGCCAAGCCACACCAGACACATCAGACACATCACTCAAGTTCTCACCTCTGTGTTACATTGAACATGAACTAGATGGTATAGAAGGACTCCTACCCATACCCTCAGTGATGTTTACAAAGGTGATGGGTTTGGAGGCAACAAGAGATCAGGCACTCCAAATGCTAGTGAATAACCAATGGCTTCACATATCCTGCCATGGCAAGCAGGTTCCTCAAGAGCCATTTAAATCTTGCCTTGCAATGGCTGATGGCCTAGTCTCACTCCTGGACATCATCAATGCCAACATATCTAGCCATGAATTTGCATTCCTCTCTGCCTGTGAGACTGCCATGGGTGATTTGTCTACTCCAGATGAAGTGATTCATCTGGCAGCAGGACTGCAGTTCATGGGGGTGAAGAGTGTGATTGGCACACTGTGGGCTGTAGATGATGAAGTGGCATACAAGCTTGTGTTGGCATTCTACAAGGAATTCTGCAAGAATGGGACATTGGACTGTACCATGGCAGCTAAGGCACTTCATGAGGCTGTTGGCACACTAGCAAAGGATGGGGTATCCCTGCAGGATCGAGCAATGTTTGTTCATATTGGAATATAGGAATTCATCACAGTGAGTCTAAAGTACTGTGGTACCTCCCAATTCAAGCCACTGATCATCTCCATTTAGTGTCACTGACAATTTCTGTACTTGTACTTGTAATTTCCTTCCATTTTCTTTTTCTAATGTGTCCATAAATGCTGTTCTTGTATGTATGTCCCATCTCAATGTGCAACATGTGGTTAATAGATCAGGTGTGGAGATAGTATTGAAGTCAGAGACCAGTGAATTAGTTTGACTACCCAGTACAAATAGGAGACCTAATGTTTACACTGTATACCAAAGTTCAAGAGTAGACAGATGTCTGACCACCACACCAAAGTCAAGACATGAGTAGCACTATGATAATTGCAGTACTAAGTAAATGTTCTACAAACACAAACATGCCTCTACTCGGAACACTATCACCTCGAAGTAGTATTACTGCTGATCATGCACGACACGACACGACACAAGTAATCCGCCTAGTCTACATCCATCTCAGGTGGCCCAGGGACATCCTCTTCAGCCTTCGGGGGAGCCTCCTGCTGCGTCTTCTCCTGCTTGGCGCCCGGGTCTGGCGTCTTGGGTCCCGCTCTGTGGTGTCTGTGTCCCGTTGGGCGGGACGGATTTCGGCTTCGGCTTGGTGAGGATGGGAATTGCAAAGTATATAATCTCATCCTTCTTCAAAATATCCGCGGGCTTCAGCACCCCATCCTGGTTCTTCGGCCACTCCGCCTGCCGCGCAATCTGGTCCTCCAGCCACTTCTGGATGGTGGCGCACTTCTCCACAACAGCGTTCTTATCCTTGGGGTCGAGGTGCACGAATTTCTCGTCCAAGGATGTCGCCTGCGACATGTGCTCGTTGAGCGTCGTCCGGAGCGCTGTGATCGCCCTGGAGCATTCTTCGGCTTCGCGATACCGCGCGGCGATGGGATCGCCGACGGCTTTGAGGGAGGCCAGCTTGCCGACGTAGGCGGATTTCGTGGCGTCTTCGCGTTCTTCGGAGTACAGCCAGTCCTCACCTTCTTGGAGCATCGCGAGGAGCTTGGTTTTCTCGGCGGGCTGGACGTAGGGGGCGTAGCGATCGCCGAGTTTGTCGCGCGTGTCGCAGACGTATTCTTCCAAGACATTTTTTGCGGTCCTGTTGATGAGTGGAGGTTGGTTAGTATCCACCGATATATAGGTAACGTGAGTTATACACTAACCTCGGTGTCCTGGACGAGCTTGTCGGCAGCGTGCATCTGTGCTTCCTGTTCCTTGAACTTCTCCAGGACAGCCGGATCCAAGGACGCCGCGAGGGAAGTGAAGGGGACGTCGATCTTCTTCACCCTCCTCTTCTTCGCTGGCGCCTCTGCAGGTGCAGCCTCCCCGTCGACGTCCATCGGCGCAGTCTCCTCTCGCTCCTCTACCTCCTCGACATGCGCAGAGTCGAACGACATCACGCCGTGCAGGTTCAGCCGCGTTTTGAGTTTGACGCACGTAAGATCACCCCTGGGATCGGCAGGTACGTTCTTGGTAGAGAACGTCGCGATCCAGGGGTTAATCCCGCCAGGCAGCCCTTCCGGCTCGAGGTAGCGTGCCTCGATATCAAACGGACCCTTCCTGTAAAACGTCAACAGCTTGGTGGAAGGAACTGAGTTCCCGCGAGGGAAGACCGTAAGCTCCGTGTGCTCATCCGGATCGGCCTCGGAACGTTCCCAGCAGACCTGGATGGGGTAGTGCGAGATATCTCGCATGTGGAATTCGCGCACGCGGAATGTGGGACTGAAGAATGCACAGGCGAAGGTGGCGCCGCGGGCAATGGCCTCGTCTTGATTGAGTGTCGTACATAGGGGTTTACCGCCTAGTGCTGCTTGGATGCACGCACGCACGGCGGGGATACGAGTCGAACCACCTATCAGCTCGACAGCGTCGATTTGGTCGACGGTGAGACCGGACTCGGCGAGTGCTTGTTCAAGAGGACCGGATATGCGTTCGAGGACGGGGGTAATGAGTTGTTCGTATTCGTCACGGAAGAGTTTGGAAGAGGCGTCGACGTCGTTCATGATTGATTCGACGTTCAGAGGAGCTTCGGTGTTGGCTGACAGAACTTTCTTGAGCCGCTCACAGCCAACTGCGAGACGGAAAGTAGCTTTAGGATTGAACATAACATCGATCTTGTATTTTGTCTTGAACTCTTTTGCAAAGTGTTGGAGCAGGGCGTAGTCCATGTCACGACCTTCGAGGTGTCTGTCGTACACAGAGCCTTTGACGACGAGCTGGCCTTTCGTAAAGGCTACGACGGAAACGGACATGGAAGAGTGACCGACGTCGACGAACATGATGTTACGTGGGTTTTCAGGGTCCGGAAGGTCTGTTTTGGTGATTCCCCAACTGAGAGCTGTGGCAGTTGTGTCGTTGATGAGACGAAGCGCATTGAGGCCAGCGATGGCAGCTGCGTCTTGGATGGCTCTTTGCTGTATGTCGGTGTACCAACCTGGGATTGCGATGACGACATCGGAGACGGGAGTCTTGAGTTCGTTAGAAGTTATGTCGCGGAGTTTAGCGAAGTACATGGCTACGAGCTGTGTTGCAGAGAAGGTGTGCCATCCCTGGGGAGGTGGATGTTGGATGTGGAAGTAAAAGGCATTGTCGGATGATGTCAAGATTTACCTCTGTGCCCACGGTGCCATTGACGTCGACAAGCGTAGCATTGAGATATTTCTTTTCAATCTCGAGATCGGGGTCTGAGATTGTGGGACCGAAGATACGTTTGAGAGAACCGATAGTATTCCTGTAATTTGAGGTCTCTGGGTCTTTGCAGGCTCTCCGATTGCGCGTTATTTAGGGCCAAAAGCCACTAGAGATCTAGATGATGACAAGAAGAAGAACACGGTTGGTTAACAGCGCGGTATTGAAGGTGGTTGGATACGCACGGTGTGGCACGATTGGAGACTTCATTAAGCATGATATCGATTCCTCGATTTCTTGCGACACCGATCTGAAAGCGAGAAAGCCAGATAAAAGAGGATAAAGACGCAGAGTTGGATCGAGATTACCTTGCCGTGTAGAGGACCGAAAACGATGCCCACGACCGACATTTCGTATGGTCTATGAATGGAGCAGATGTTTCGTAGAGATGGTGGGGATATCTAAGACGAGGAGAGGGTGAGGAGAGCTAGTACGCGTTTTTGCGAAAATGAAACGGGCGGTCACTAAATAACGCACCCAAAAATGTGGCCGAGGGTTGTTGGTTTGGGAAGACGCTTCCCGACTCATGCACATGTTTGTATCAGTACTGTATGACTGGTCGTTGTCGAGAAGCATTGAGCACACTGGTGCCAGTAGTCACGGTGGAATGCCATGGAGGAGGTGATGAAAGGAGTCCGGAGCGGAGTTAGTGAGTAGATTTCGAATCGATGCCATGGCAACGGCCAGTTACACCGTTTTACAAATTTGTCATGATCAGGCCTCAGATTCCCACCTATTTGCCCTACCGATACCTCTCTTCATTGCATTTCTTATAGCTGTATGCCCAGAGGAAGCAACAATCGCGGGTGCCGTATCCATCCAAACGCCGAGGTAGACGTTGAAATCCAGCAATGGGCGGCAGAGCCATCGGGTGCGTTTGGGCGGTACAAACATGGGTGGATATCTTCATCCTGAACAACCCATAGACGCTAGTGGTAATTTGAGTAGAGGCAGAGGAACTGGGTCGTGGAACAGCGGAACACCCAGATCGGGAGCTGGGACACCGCCAAGGGGTACTGATTCATCCCGAAGAGGAGTTTCGACTCCGAGAGGAACAGGTCGAGGACAGGGAGTAGCCTGAGGATGGAAGGGCAGGGGAATGGGATCCGTTTAACACCCCCTGTCATCCTCATGTTGGCTCAGGTGTTCAGAAGAAGCAAGGACTGGCCAAGGTTGCTGATGCACCGCTTTCCAACATGTTACGCTCTGAGCAGCCGTTTTTGAAGCCTATCAAGTTCGTGCGCGCTACGTTTACACCATTCCTCTTCCAGCAGTCGGAAGGGTTGCTGGAACCTCTTTCGGAGGAAGTTGGCAAGTTGTCGTGTTTGTTCAGCCACTGTTCCATTCACTTATGTCTCACATTTTAGGTATAACTGAACAATCTCATTTCCCGACTGCCGAGCATGTTGACCCACTGCTTCTTTCCTGCGGATTCGGAATCGGAGGACGAATCTTCAGATCAACTAGAAGAAATAGATTTTGCAGACCTGGGCAAGATCCGAGCAGAGGTTGACGCCGTAGCTGCGGTGAACAAGCATGAAGACCCCCAGCAAGCTATGAAAGAGATCGATTTTGCAGACTTAGCTATGGTTCGTGCCTCGATCAACGCGGCGGGCCCAACTGCAAAACACAAGCACCTTCTCGAAAACATGCCATCGAGGAGATGTTCACTGGCGTTTATAATATCAAAGACATGACCCGGCTATCAAGCTCCGTGGATGTTGATGTACAACAGATGACTCCGTCGAGGTCACTCCTCACTGGAGAGACCGGATAAACCGTACGCCAGGACCCACCGAGATCCTAGGCCAATCTGCGAACGAAACCGTCGCGGAAGCTCCAGATGTGCTCGTAGTGGAAGAAGGATTACCCTTCTCATCGTCTGTATCCGTGGATGCGCCCTTGGTAGCGCCTTCTGCGTCTGCGACGCCTGCCGTCCCCAGATACCCGAGCAGGTTTCTTTGCTATCATCTCACTCACATCCTAAACACAAACCTCCCGTCGCAGACTCTTGCCAATCCCATACACCACTGACTTATAACTCACCCCAACTCTTCGTCGTTGAAACTGAACCCACTAGACTGTTCACCAAGCGCCTTGCGAGCGATGTCATCCTCGTAGATCGCACCGGCAGCGGGAAAATGCTAGGCGAAGAAGACGAGCTGATCGTCTACGTCGCTGCGGTCAGGCAGGGCATCACCTGTTTCAGAGGTCCCGCGCGTCAAACTCCCCATTACGTCGATACTCACGGGAAAGTCCACCAGTTTCACCACGGGCGTGAGTAGTCCCATGCAGGAGGGCGAAGAGGACGTTTACTGTGCTCCTAACGGTATGGCTCCGAGTCAAGCTCAAACCGAAACTCTCCGCAGACATGGACAGCTCTTTTCTCTCGCTCTCGACTTTTCCTCCCCAGGAACCGCCAAACAACCACGCATGCGCCCAGTCTTCACTCCCGCAGAGCTCTCGAAAACCCCACTGAAGGCCCGCACGAAAGAGGCGCGCATTCACCGACTCCGCCAACTTCACAAGGGTCGTTCTGCATTCGGTTCAGTTGGGGCGATGTTATCCGAGGCCCAGTTGCGCGAGGAAGACCAGAGGGAACGACGGCATCCGAAGTAGGAGACGAGAGATTCGGATGTGGATTTCGGGAACTGATGGGGAGGGTGATGGGAGGGGTGATGATGATTCGACGGTGGATGAGGTGTCGAGTGGGCTCGGAGGGATGGATTTAGATCCGGATGTGGAGTTGGGTATGGATGCGATGAAGGGATTCTTGACGAGTATGGGTGTGGAGGCATCGCGCTTTGTGACCATGGATGACATTGAGGATGAGGCGCGGATGCGTCGGGAAGACGAGGAAGACCAAGGCGGACCTACAGGGAGTTCCAAATCGGAACCTAGCGATGAGGATGGGGATGAGGATGAGGATAGAGATGAACACGAGGAGAATGAGGAAGAAGAAGCCTTCAACGTTGAAGAAGAGCTATCGATAGCTGAGTCTGAAGAAGAGTTGAATCGTACGATAGACGTCAACGACGGCGAAGGAACGTCTTAGATTCCTCTGAAGACGATGATGACGGCAGGCGGAGTCCCGGGTCGAGTTTCCAAGCTCGTCTCCGCAAGATTCGGGAGAGGGTCGGGTCAAACTGTCGAAAGTTGCCCAACAGACATCTGATGCCGATCATTCTGATCATGCGCCGGATGACGGGTTCGCGCTCTGGAAGGGTGGCGCAGACGGCGACGGGCTCCCAGCACAAATCAACGTGATTTTATTAGGTGGTTACACTATCCAGTTTTCTCAGACGCGATGGCCAGGACATCCTCGAAGAACACAGCGACATCGTCACTAGACATAACCGCAAGCATCGGAAACAGCTTTTCCGCAACCTGCACCAAGGCTATGTGGACGAGTATAACCTCGAGGAGCCCATGGACACCCAATCAGTCTCTTTATCCGTAAAAAGTACGTTCTTCTTTCCGCTTGTACCTAACGAGCCCAAATCAATTCAATAACTGGCAGAAGGCAAGAAAGGCAATGGCAATGCCGGATACTTTGTCGACGAACTACAAAGCTCGATGGGAACGCAACCGAGCCAAGAACGCCGAATACAAACGCCAACGCCACGAAGCCCGACTACAGGCCGCAGTCGATCCATTCAGCAACCATAAAGGCGGCAAGAAGGTCCGCAAAGCGATGCTCGCAGCATCCAAACTCAACCCCGAGGATCTCGTCAGCATGATACCGAACGCCATTGTGGATATCGCGTCTCTCGAAGCATAAATACGGCGCTTCGTTGATGATATCGGGGGCAAACCGAGCATGACGCTTCCCGCTATGGATAAGGCGTCACGGAAGAAGGTTCACGAACTCGCAGCGGCATTTGGCTTCTCAAGTCAAAGCAAAGGCAATGGAGTGAGGCGGTACACGACTCTGATGAAGACGACGAGGACGGGGATCGTCAAAGAGGGTGAGTTGAAGGCGATACTGAAGCGGTTCCGGAATACGTTCGATCGTGCGTATGATCGGAAGAACGGCGGGGATAGTAAAGGGCGGCTGCCCAGACATCGCGAGGGAAAGATGCGTTTTTCGGAACCACTCCATTGATCCAACCTCCTGCATGCCCAGTGCGCTTTGCTGACTTATGTTTATTTGTGAACTGTGCTGTCGCAGGAAGCACCCAAGATCGGGGAGAGTAATATCGGGTTCAGGATGCTGGCATCGATGGGGTGGTCGGACGGAGATAGGATTGGAGGGAATGCGTCGGTGGGCATCGAGGCGCCTGTGACTGCCATCATCAAGAATTCGAAACTTGGCTTGGGTGCGACGCGCTGAGACTTACAGATTTCGTGTTTGGTTTTTGGTTTTGACGTCGGAAATTGAAGATGGAATGGATCCGTTCAATATTTACTTTCTGTGGCATTGTGCATTGTAGAGCAGAAGTCTTCCACAGCACACACAACACCAAGGCCAATACTGGGGTAAGAAATGTGCAAAACGTACTGAACTTTCACGTGTTCGCTGTCGCATGGCTGCTGTGGCTGTTGCTGTGTGTTGGGCGTTTACCTGCCTACCTCGAACCACACTTCACCAATCTACCATCCTCTCGAGCAAAGCACGAAAACTTCAACAACCCCAACCACATGGAAGAAGTTAGTACATATGAAAGTCCGTCCACGAATGACGGGACAACCAGACCAGGTCAAACGGGTCACCATTACAAGTGTGTGACTCGAGTACACACACGGTCGCCAGTTACTGATGTTTGCTCCACAGAGCTCAAGGGTACGAATGTCGCCGCTGGCCTCACACGAATTCCTGCCGAGTTCTATGTCAACGTATCTATCGGGGGCGATCATTGGCGAACATCAAACAACCCCATGTGTTCGACTAGCGGGGTTGTCGAGTGGGACGATCCCATCGATTTGTGAGAACACTGTCCGCTCGCCTCGTCTCGTTGCTGATCCTGTATCCAGGCCTTTGGACGTCTCTGCAGAGGCGAATGTACAAATTTATGGGTCATCTGAGTTGGGTAATACTGTGGAACAAGGAGAGCTCCTTCACAAGTGCTCCATTACCATCGCCGAGTTAATTGAACACAGTCGCAGTTCCCGTCGTAAGCTTGCACCTCACACTTGTTATACAACACGTGTTGATGATGGAACACAGCCATTGCGTTCAGCACCAGAGAGGGGGGAGATCGTGTCTTCAGGTACTTCCCTCCAAGTAACGGCAGAAGTACTTTCACCTTCCGATGACTCGGAGGTTGTTCATTGTCGTGCAGCTGTGGTTCGTGATTTTGGAATGTTTTGATACCGCCGAATAACTGACAATATTCAAGACGCGTGTTGATTCAAGGGCTGATGATAAGCTATATCAGCCTCAAGCTACACTTAATAGGCAGAACCACATAGACCCTAAGGACGATCACCAGGAGTCTCCCTTCAAAAGAGCAGGAAGAAAAGTCAAAGCAGTCCTATCCAGGGTTTTTCCCGGCAAAGTTTCATCGAACCTTTCCAACATAGATCTTGACGAGGCAATCGAGTACCACCGAAGTGCAGTACAGCTGACGCCTGGGGGTCACCCACAGCACTCCTCTTCACTCAGTAACCTTGCCACTTCACTGCAGTCACGATTCGAACAGCGAGGAGATGGAAAGGACCTTGATGAGGCAATTGAGCACCACCGAAGTGCACTGCAGCTGATGCCTGAGGGGCACCCAGAGCACTCCTCTTCACTCAACAACCTTGCCAATGCACTGCGGACACGATTTCTGCAGCGAGGTGATGGAAAGGACCTTGATGAGGCAATTGAGCACCACCAAAGTGCACTGCAGCTGAGGCCTGAGGGTCACCTACAGCGCTGCACTTCACTCAACAACCTTGCCAATGCACTACGGACACGATTCCAGCAGCAAGGTGATGGGAAGGACCTTGATGAGGCAATTGAGTACCACAAAAGTGCATTGCAGTTGACTCCTGAGGGTCATCCACAGCATGGCTCTTCACTCACCATCCTTGCCACTGCACTGCTGATACAATTCCAGCAGCAAGGTGATGGGAAAGGCCTTGATGAGGCAATTGAGCACCACCGAAGTGCACTGCAGCTGAGGCCTGAGGGCCACCCACAGTACTACATTTCACTTGGCAACCTTGCTTGTGCCCTTCGAACACGATTTCAGCAGCAAGGTGATAGAAAGGACCTTGATGAAGCAATTGAGCACCACCAAAATGCACTGCAGCTGATCCCTGAGGGTCACCCACAGCGCTGCATATTACTCAACAACCTTGCCAATGCACTGCAGACACGCTTTAAGCAGCAGGGTGATGGGAAGGACCTTGATGAGGCAATTGAGCACTACCAAAGTGCACTGCAGCTGAGGCCTGAGGGTCACCCACAGCGCTCCTCTTCACTCAACAATCTTGCCAATGCACTGCAGACACAATTTAAGCAGTGGGGTGATGAGAAGGACCTTGATGAGGCAATTGAGCACCACCGAAGTGCACTGCAGCGGATGCCTGAGGGTCACCCACATCACTGCACTGCACTCAACAACTTTGCCAGTGCACTGCAGACACGATTTGAGCAGCAAGGGAATGGGAAAGACCTTGATGAGGCAATTGAGCACCACCAAAGTGCACTGCAGCTGAAGCCTGATGGTCACCCAGAGCGCTTCTCTTCATTCAACAACCTTGCCAATACACTGTGGAAACGATTCCAGCAGCAAGGTGATGGGAAGGACCTTGATGAGGCAATTAAACACTACCAAAGTGCACTGCAGCTGATGCCTGAGGGTCACCCACAGCACAGCACTTCACTCAACAACCTTGTCACTGTACTGAAGAAGCAATTCCAGCAGCAAGGTGATGAGAAGGACCTTGATGAGGTCCTTCTGCTGAGTTATGCTGCAGTTGAACAATCTCTCACTGCTTCATCTCACCTCTCTGCTCAATGCAATCTTGCTGACCTCCATTTGGTTCTCTGGAGAACTCAACATATGGAGCAGAATCTGCTGAATGCTATATACCATTACAAAAAGGCAGCTGAATTTGCACATGCCAACCTGTCTCGAGGTTTGTGGTCCTGTCAAAAATGGATTGAAGTTGCAGAAGAGCATCATCACATGTCTGCTCTGGATGCTTACACAAAAACATTGCATCTGCTTGACTATCATATCTCTGCAACAACCTCAGTGCAATCTCAACATCAGGCACAGAAGCATTTTCCTCCAGATCTTGCTGTCAATGCTGCATCATGTGCCCTTCGTCAGGGGGATATCTGCCATGCTGTGGAACTTTTAGAGCAAGGCCGGGCTTTACACTGGACTCAGATTGCCCGCTTCCGCACATCACTTGAGCATCTGTACTCTGAGGATCCAAGCAAAGAGGTGTTAGTGAGGCAATTTCAAAACCTCAGTGCTCTGCTCAACAGACGTGCTGAAGTGTCATTCACTGATGACAAATCCATAACTAAGGTTCAGGCTGAGGAACGGTATTACAGGAATCTACTTGAGCAATGGAACAAGGTTGTTGAGGAAATTAGGACCCTCAAGGGATTTTCCTGCTTCCTCTTACCACCCTTGTTTGCAGACCTTCAAGAGGCAGCATGTGAAGGGCCCATCATTATCCTAATTGCCAGTGAATTTTCCTGTGATGCAATCATTGTCTTGTACATGCAATCACCAATTCATCTCCCACTGAAAATTACCTTGCAGGAGTTGCATGACCTTGTGTTACAGCTTGGTCACCACAATCAGCATCCCCAAGGGCCAGATTACACTGTATTCATTGAAGTCATGGGTGAACTTTGGAAAAAGGTGATATTTCCAGTGGTGCAGAAATTGAAGGGATTTGTGAGAAAGCACTCTCGCATATGGTGGTGTCCCACATCAGTCTTCACTGCCCTTCCTCTACACTGTGCAGGTGAATACAAACAAGGTGGTCAAGTGCTTTCAAAGCTCTTTGTTTCATCCTACACACCATCAGTCTCTGCACTGATCAAGGCTCGCACCAGAAATGCAAAGATGACCCAGGAGATCACATTTGCTGCCATTGGCCAAGCCACACCAGACACATCAGACACATCAATCAGGTTCCCACCTCTGCATTACATTGATCATGAACTAGATGGTATAGAAGCACTTTTGCCCATACCCTCAGTGATGTTTACAAAGGTGGTGGGTTCTGAGGCAACAAGAGACCAGGCACTCCAAATGCTAGTGGACAACCAATGGCTTCACCTATCCTGCCATGGCATGCAAGTTCCTGAAGAGCCATTTAAATCTTGCCTTGCAATGGCTGATGGCCTTGTTTCACTCCTGGACATCATCAATGCCAACATATCTACTCATGAATTTGCATTCCTGTCTGCCTGTGAGACTGCTATGGGTGACTCATCTACTCCAGATGAAGTGATTCATCTAGCAGCAGGACTGCAGTTCATGGGGGTGAAGAGTGTGATTGGCACACTGTGGCATGTCCATGATGAAGTGACATACAAGCTTGTGTTAGCCTTCTACAAGGAATTCTGCAAGAATGGGACATTAGACTGCACTATGGCTGCTAGGGCTCTTCATGAGGCTGTTGCCACACTAGCAAAGGATGGGGTGCCCCTGCAGGAGCGAGCAATGTTTGTTCATATTGGAATATAGGAACTCATCAAAGTGAGTCTAAAATGCTATTGTACCTCCAATTCAAACCACTGATCTCCATTTAGTGTCATTGACAGTTTCTGTAGTTGTAATTTGGTTGCATTTTCTTTTTCTAATGTGTCCATAAACTAAACATTTTTTGCTGTCTACTGCTGTTCTTGTATGTCCCATCTCAATGTACAGTGTTCATAATACATAGATCAGGTGTGGAGATAGTTTTGATGGAGATAGTTTTGAAGTCAGAGAACAGAGAATTAGTTTGACTACCCAGTACAAATAGGAGACTGGATGCTTACACTGTATACCAAAGTTCAAGAGTAGATAGATGTCTGACCACCACACCAAAGTCAAGAACTGAGTAGCACTATGATAATTGTGGTACTAAGTAAATGTTCTACACACAAAAACATGCCTCTGCTCGAAACACTATCACCTCGACGTAGTATTACTGCTGATCATGCACGACACCACACGACACAAGTAATCCCCCTAGTCTACGTCCATCTCAGGTGGCCCAGGGATATCCTCCTCAGCCTTCGGGGGAGCCTCCTGGGTCTTCTCCTGCTTGGCACCCGGGTCTGGCGTCTGGGTCCCGCTTTGTGTGTCTGTGTTTGGGCGGGACGGATTTCGGCTTCGGCTTGGTGAGGATGGGAATTGCAAAGTATATCATCTCATCCTTCTTCTTTAAGATACAGTATCCGCGGGCTTCAGCACCCCATCTTGGTTCTTCGGCCGCTCTGCCTGCCGCGCAATCTGGTCCTCCAGCCACTTCTGGATGTTAGCGCACTTCTCCACGACGGCGTTCTTGTCCTTTCGGTCGAGGTACGCGAATTTCTCGTCCGATGATGTCACCTGCGACATGTACTCGTTGAGCGTCGTCCGGAGCTCTGCGATCGCCCTGGGGCGCTCTTCGGCTTCGCGATACCGCGCCACGATGGGGTCGCCAATGGTTTTGAAGACATCCAGCTTGCCGACGTAGGCGGATTTCGTGGCGTCTTGGCGTTCTTCGGAGTAGAGCCAGTCCTCGCCCTCTTGGAGCATCGCGAGGAGTTTGGTTTTCTAGGCGGGCTGGACGTAGGGGGGCGTAGCGATCGTCGAGTTTGCCATGTAGACATACTCTTCCAGGGCATTTTTGGGGTCCTGTTAATGGGTGGGGGGTTAGTTAGTGTTCGCTGGCATGCAGGTGACGCGAGTATATGCACGAACCTCAGTGTCCTGGACGAGCTTGTCAGTAGTGTGCATCTGTGCTTCCTGTTCCTTGAACTTCTCCAGGACAGCCGGATCCAAGGACGTCGCGAGGGAAGTGAAGGGAACGTCGATCTTCTTCACCCTCCTCTTCTTCGCCAGCGCCTCTGCAGGTGCAGCATCCCCATCGATGCAGTCTCCTCTCGCTCGTCTACCTCCTCGACGTACGCAGAGTCGAACGACATCACGCCGTGCAGGTTCAGCCGCCTTGTCAGTCTGACGCACGTAAGATCACCCCTGGGATCGGCGGGTACGTTCTTGGTAGAGAATGTCGCGATCCAGGGGTTAATCCCGCCAGGCAGCGCTTCCGGCACGACGTAGCGTGCCTCGATATCAAACAGACCCTTCCTGTAAAACGTCAACACCTTGGTAGAAGGAACCGAGTTCCCGCGAGGGAAGACGGTAAGCTCCGTGTCTTCATCCGGATCGCCCTCGGAACGCTCCCAGCAGACCTGGATGGGGTAGTGCGAGATATCTCGCATGTGGAATTCGCGTACGCGGAACGTGGGACTGAAGAATGCACAGGCGAAGGTGGCGCCACGGGCAATGGCCTCGTCTTGATTGAGCGTCGTACTTAGGGGTTTAGTGCTGGTTGGATGCACGCACGCACAGCGGGGATACGAGTCGAACCACCTATCGGCTCGACAGCGTCGATCTGGTCGACGGTGAGACCGGACTCGGCGAGTGCCTGTTCAAGAGGGCCAGATATGCGTTCGAGGACGGGGGCAATGAGTTGTTCGTATTCGTCACGGGAGAGTTTGGAAGGTGCATCGACGTCGTTCATGATTGATTCGACGTTCAGAGGAGCTTCGGTGTTGGCTGACAGAACTTTCTTGAGTCGTTCACAGCCAACTGCGAGACGGAAAGTAGCTTTAGGATTGGACATCACGTCGATCTTGTATTTTGTCTTGAACTCTTTTGCACAGTGTTCGAGGAGATGTCACGACCTCCCAGGTGTCACTCGTACGCAGAGCCTTTGACGACGAGCTGGCCTTTCGTAAAGGTTACGACGGAAACGGACATGGAAGAGTGACCGACGTCGACGAACATGATGTTACAGGGTTTTCAGGGTCCGGAAGGTCTGTTTTGGTGATTCCCCAACTGAGAGCTGTGGCAGTTGTGTCACTGATGAGACGAAGGGCGTCGAGGCCGGCGATGGCAGCTGGGTCTTGGATGGCTCTTCGCTGTATGTCGGTGTACCAACCCGGGATTGGGACGACGACATCCGAGACGGCAGTCTTGAGTTCGTGAGAGGCGGGGTCGCAGAGTCTAGCGAAGTACATGGCTACGAGCTGCGTCGCAGAGAAGGTGTGCTTTTCACCAAGATACTACCTGGGAAGGTGGATGTTAGATGTGGAAGTAAAAGACGTTGTCGGAGATGACAAGATTTACCTCTGCGCCCACGGTGCCATTGACGTCGACAAGGGTAGCATTGAGATATTTCTTTTCAGTCTCGAGATCGGGGTCTGAGATCGTGCGATCGATGCTACGTTTGAGAGAACCGATGGCATTCCTGTAATTGGAGGTCTCTTGGGTCTTTGCAGGCTCTCCGATTGCGCGTTATTTAGGGCTAAAAGCCACTAGAGATCTATATGATGACAAGAACACGGTTGGTCAACAGTGCGGTATGGAAGGTGTTCTAGATGGTTGGATACGCACGGTGTGGCACGATTGGAGACTTCATTAAGTATGGTATCGATTCCTGACACTGATCTGAAAGCGAGAAAGCCAGATAAAAGAGGATAAAGAGGTAGAGTTGAAATCGAGATTACCTTGCTATGTAGAGTACCGAAATCGATGCGCAAGACAGACGTTTCGTAGAGATTGTGAGGAGATCTAAGACGAGGAGAAAGTGAGGAGAGCCAGTACGCGTTTTGGCGAAAATGAAGTTACATAACACACCCAAAAATGTGGCCGAGGGTTGTTGCTTTGGGGAAGACGCTTTCCGACTCATATTTTGAATCAGTACTGTATGACTTGTCGTTGTCGAGATGCATTGAGCACACTTGGGATGACTGGAGATGATGAAAAGATGCTCGTTCAGACGTACACCTTCGACAGTAGACCATCGTGTTCTTGTCCACGTCCTCGGAGACCGGAGTTCGTGAGTAGATTCGAATCGATGCCATGGCCAGTCCTCAGCCTTCGGGGGAGCCTCTTGCTGCGTCTTCTCCTGCTTGGCACCCGGGTCTGGCGTCTGGGTCCCGCTTTGTGTGTCTGTGTTTGGGCGGGTCGGATTTCGGCTTCGGCTTGGTGAGGATGGGAATTGCGATGGGAATTCCAAAGTATATAATCTCATCCTTCTTCTTCAAGACACCTACGGGCTTCAGCAGCCCGTCCTGGTTCTTCGGCCGCTCCGCCTGCCGCGCAATCTGGTCCTCCGGCCACTTCTGGATGGTGGCGCACTTCTCCACGACGGCGTTCTTGTCCTTGGGGTCCAGGTGCGCGAACCGCTTTGAGGGCGTCTAGCTTGCCGACGTAGGCGGATTTCGTGGCGTCTTAGCCTTCTTCAGAGTAGAGCCAGTCCTCGACCTCTTGGAGCATGGCGAGGAGCTTGGTTTTCTCGGCGGGCTGGACGTAGGGCGTGTAGCGATCGTCGAATTTCTCGTCCGACGATGTCGCCTTCGACATGTACTCGTTGAGCGTCGTCCGGAGCTCTGCGATCGCCCGCGGTCGCTCTTCGGCTTCGCGATAGCGCGCGACGATGGGGTCGCGGACGGCTTTGAGGGCGTCCAGCTTGCCGACGTAGGCGGACTTCGTGGCGTCTTCGCCTTCTTCGGAGTAGAGCCAGTCCTCGCCCTCTTGGAGCATGCCGAGGAGCTTGGTTCTCTCGGCGGGCTGGACGTAGGGGGCGTAGCGGTCGTCGAGTTTGCCGCGGGTGTCATAGACGTATTCTTCCAGGGCATTTTTACGGTCCTGTTAATGGGTGGGAGTTAGTTAGTGTTCGCCAGTATGCAGGTGACGTGAGTATATGCACGAACCTCGGTGTCCTGGACGAGCTTGTCGGCAGCGTGCATCTGTGCTTCCTGTTCCTTGAACTTTCTCCAGGACAGCAGGACGTCGCGAGGGAAGTGAAGGGGACGTCGATCTTCTTCACCCTCCTCTTCTTCGCCGGCGCCTCTGCAGGTGCAGCCTCCCCGTCGACGTCCATCGGCGCAGTCTCCTCTCGCTCTTCTACCTCTTCGACATACGCCGAGTCGAACGACATTATGCCGTGCAGGTTCAGCCGCGTTTTGAGTTTGACGCACGTAAGATCACCCCTCGGATCGGTGGGTACGTTCTTGGTAGAGAACGTCGCGATCCAGGGATTAATTCTGCCCGGCAATCCTTCCGGCTTGAGGTAGCGCGCCTCGATATCAAACGGACCCTTCCTGTAAAACGTCAACACCTTGGTGGAAGGAACCGAGTTCCCGCGAGGGAAGACGGCAAGCTCCGTGTCTTCATCCGGATCTGCCTCGGAACGCTCCCAGCAGACCTTGATGGGGCAGTGCGAGATATCTCGCATGTGGAATTCGCGTACGCGGAATGTGGGACTGAAGAATACACAGGCGAAGGTGGCGCCGCGGGCAATGGCCTCGTACTTAGGGGTTTACTGCCTAGTGCTGCTTGGATGCACGCACGCACGGCGGGGATACGAGTCGAACCACCTATCAGCTCGACAGCGTCGATCTGGTCGACGGTGAGACCAGACTCGGCGAGTGCCTTTCAAGAGGGCCAGATATGCGTTCGAGGACGGGGGCAATGAGTTGTTCGTATTCGTCACGGGAGAGTTTGGAAGATGCATCGACGTCGTTCATGATTGATTCGACGTTCAGTGGAGCTTTGGTGTTGGCTGAGAGAACTCTCTTGCGTCGCTCACAGCCAACTGCGAGACGGAAAGTAGCTTTAGGACTGGACATGACGTCGATCTTGTATTTTGTCTTGAACTCTTTTGCAAAATGTTGGAGGAGCGCGTAGTCGATGTCACAACCTCCGAGATGCCGATCGTACGCAGAGCCTTTGACGACGAGCTGACCTTTCTAAAGGCTACGACGGAAACGGATATGGAAGAGTGACTGACGTCGACGGACGGACATGATGTTACGTGGGTTTACAGGGTCCGGAAGGTCTGTTTTGGTGATTCCCCAACTGAGAGCGGTGGCAGTTGTGTCGTTGATGAGACGAAGCGCATTGAGGCCGGCGATGGCAGCTGCATCTTGGATGGCTCTTCGCTGTATGTCGGTCTAGCAACCTGGGATTGCGATGACGACATCGGAGACGGCAGTCCTGAGTTCGTTAGAAGCCGTCACGGTGTGGCGGAGTTTAGCTAAGCACATGGCTACGAGCTGCGTTGCAGAGAAGGCATGCTTTTCACCAAGATACCGTACCTGAGAAGGTGGATGTTAGATGTGGAAGTAAAAGACGTTGTCGGATGATGTCAAGATTTACCTCTGCCCATGGTGCCATTGACGTCGACAAGCGTAGCATTGAGATATGATATTTCTTTTCAATCCAGAGATCCGGGTCTGAGGTTGTGCGACAGAGGATACGTTTGAGACAACCGATAGTATTCTGTAATTTGAGGTCTCTTGGGTCTTTGCATGCTCTCCGATTGCGCGTTATTTAGGGTCAAAAGCCACTGGAGATCTAGATGATGATAACAAAAAGAACAAGGGTGGTCAACAGCGCGGCGTTGAAGGTGATCCAGATGGTTGGACACGCACGGTGTAGCACGATTGGAGGTTTGCTTAACTATGGTATCGATGCCCACGACAGACATTTCGTATGGTCTATGGATGGAGGAGACGTTTCGTAGAGATGGTGAGGAGATCTAAGACGAGGATAGGGTGAGATGAAATGCAGAGGTCACTAAATAACGCACCCAAAAATGTGGCCGAGGGTTGTTGCTTTTGGGAAGACGTGGTTCCCGCTCGTGTTTGTATGAGTACTGCATGGCTTGTCGTTGTCGAGATGCCTTGAGGACATTGGTGCCAGTAGTAGTCACGGTTATGCAGATACTGGTCCGACTCTCAGGAATTGGATGGCATGGATGGCTACATCATGATTGGGAGGACTGGACGTGCTGAAAGATACTCGTCCATACGTACCTTGGACAGTCGTGCACACCAGACCATGGTGCTGTCTGGACAGTCTGGAGTTATGTAGTGAGTGGATTCGAATCGATGCCATGGCAACGGCCGGTTAGACCGTTACAGCACTTGACAAATTTGTCATGCTTCAGATTCACCACTTACATTCCTATCTACTACAGTAGTGTGACTAGTTTTGCTGTATCGATACCTCTCTTCACTGCATTTCTTGTAGCTTGTATGCCCAGAGCAAGCAACAATCGCGGGGTATCATGGCGCGGTCGTTGTTATCACGTATCACGGGTGGAGCACGAACAAAATTTCCTTGCCAGAGGCAGCAGCCGTCCTGGTAGAAATGGCTACCGTCACCCAAACGCCAAGATAGACGTTGAGATCCAGCAGTGGGCGGAGGGCCATTGGGTGCGTTTATGGCGGTACAAACATGGGCTGAATATCCCTCATTCTGAACAACCCGTAGACAATGGCGGCAATTTGCATAGAGGCTGACGAACTGGGTCGTGGAAGAGAGCGGAACACCCAGGTTGGGAGCTGGGACACCGCCAAGGGGCACTGATTCGCCCCGAAGAGGAGGTTGCACTCCGCGAGGAACAGGTCGAGGACGAGGAAGGGGAAGGGGAACCGTCTAACACTCCACGTCGTCCTCATGCTGGCTTAGGTGCTCGGAAGAAGCCAGGACTGGCCAAGGTCGCTGATGCACCGCTTTGTAACATGTCATACTCTGAGCGGTCGTTTTTGAAGCCTATCCAGTTCGTGCATGCTGCGTTTACACCATTCGTCTTCCGGCAGTCAGAAGAGTTGCTGGAACCTCTTTCAGAGGAAGTTGGTCAGTTGGCGTGTTTGTTTTTGGCCGTTGTTCCATTCACTTATTATTACATTTTAGGCACAACTGAAGAATCTTATGTCCCGCCGGCCGAGCATGTTGTTCAGGTGTTTACTGGACTCAGCGCGTCTTTCCTGCGGATTCGCAATACGAGGACGAAGCTTCAGGTCAACTAGAAGAAATCGATTTTGCAGACCTCGGCAAGATATGTGCAGAGGTTGACGCCGTACCTGCTGTGAACAAGCATGAAGACACCAGCAAGCTATGGAGGAGATCGATTTTGCAGACTTGGCTACTGTTCGTGCCCAGATCGACGCGGCGGGCCAACTGCAAAACCACAAGCACCTTCTCGAAAACATGCCGTCTAGGAGACGTTCACTGGCGTTTATAATATCAAAGACACGACCCGACTATCAAGTTCCATGTATGTTGGTACACAGCAGATGACTCCGTGGAGGTCGCTCCTCACTGCAGAGGCTGGAAAAACCGTACCCCAGGAGCCTACTGAGGGCCTAGACCAATCTGCGAACGGAGCCTTCGCGGAGGCTCCAGATGTGCTTGTAGTGGAAGAAGAATCACCCTCCTCATCGTCTGGGTCCGTGGATGCCCCCATCGTAGCATCTTCTGCGTCTGCGGCGCCTGCCGCCCCCCAGATACCCGAGCAGGTTTCTTTGGTACATCTCACTTACCTCCCCAAACCTTCCGCCGCTGGCTCTTGCCGACGCGACGCACCGCTGACTGATAACTGCCCTAACTCTTCGTCATTGACACCGAACCCACTAGACCTTTCACCAAGCGCATTGCAAGCGATGCCATCCTCGTAGATCTCACTGGCGACGGGGAAATGCTAGGAGAAGAAAACCAGCTGATCGTCTACGTGGCTCCCCATCGGCGGTCAGGCAGGGCATCACCTGTTTCAGAGGTCCCGCGCGTCAAACTGCCCACTACGTCATTACTCACGGGAAAGTCGTCCAGTTTCACTACGGGCGAGGGTAGTCCTATGCAGGAGGGTGAAGATGACGTTTACTGTGTTCCTAATGGTGTGGCTCCGAGTCAAGCCCAAACCAAAACCTGGACGCTCTCTTCTCTCACGCTCGACTTTTCCTCCACAGGAATCGCCAAACAACCACGCTCTCGCCCAGTCTTCACTCCCGCCGAGCGCAAGAAAGCAGCACTGAAGGCCCGCACGAAAGAAGCGCGCATTCATGCGACTCCGCCAACATAGCAACGGTCGTTCTGCATTCGGTTCATTTGGGCACGATGTTATCGGAGGCCCGGTTGCGGGAGGAAGACGACAGGGAACGACGGCATCCGAAGCGGGAGACGAGACGGCGGGGAGATTCGGATGTGGACTGGGGACTGATGGGGAGGGTGATGGGAGGGGTGACGGTGATGAGGCGCTGGGTGCGGTGTCGAGTGGGCTCGGAGGGATGGATTTAGATCTGGATGTGGAGTTGGGTATGGATGCGATGAAGGGACTCTTGACGAGTATGTGTGTGGAGGGATCGCGCTTTGTGACCATGTATGACATTGAGGACGAGGCGCGGATGCGTCGGGAAGACGAGGAAGACCAACGCGGATCTACAGGGAGCTCCGATTCGGAACCTAGGGATGAGGATGGGGATGGGGATAGAGAAGAACACCAGAATGAGGAAGAAGAAGCCTTCAATATTGAAGAAGAGCTACTGATAGCTGAGTCTGAAGAAGAGGTCAACCATACGATAGGCGACAACGACGGCGAAGGAACGTCTGTAGATTCCTCTGAAGACGATGATGACGGCAAGCGGAGCCCCGGGTCGAGTTTCCAAGCTCGTCTCCGCAAGATTCGGGAGAGGGGGTCGGGGCAAGCTGTTGAATGTTACCCGACAGATATTTGATGACGGATTCGCGCCCCGGAAGGGTGGCGCAGACGGCGACGGGCTCCCAGCACAGATCAACGTGAGTTTATTAGGTGGTTGCACTATCCATTTGTCTCAGACGCGATGGCCAGGACATCCTCGAAGAACACAGCGACATCGTCACTGGACATAACCGAAAGCAACGGAAACAGCTCTTCCGCAGCCTGCACCAAGGCTATGTGGACGAGTATGACCTCGATGAGCTCATGGACACCCAGGCATTCACTTTACCCGTAAAAAAGTGCGTTCTTCTTCCACTTGTACCTAACGACGCCCAAATCAATTCAATAACTGACAGAAGGCAAGAAAGCCACACCCAAAGCCAGATACTTTGTCGACGTCGACGAACTACAAGCTCAATGGGAACGCGACCGAGCAGAAAGCCGAATACAAACCCCAACGCTACGAAGCCCGACTTCAGGCCGCAGTCGATCCACTCAGCAACCATAAAGGCGGCAAGAAGGCCCGCAAAGCAATGCTTGCAGCGTCCAAGCTCAACCCCGAGGATCTCGTCAGCATAGTACCGAACGCCATTGTGGATATGGCGTCTCTCGGGGAACAAATACGGCGCTTCGTTGGCGGTATCGGGGGCAAATCGGGCATGGCGCTTCCCGCTATGGATAAGGCGTCGCGGAACAAGGTTCATGAGGTCGCAGCGGCATTTGGCCTCTCGAGTTGGAGCAAAGGCGATGGGGTGAGGCAGTACACGACTCTGATGAAGACGACGAGGACGGGGATCGTCAAAGAGGGTAAGGTGAAGGCGATAATGAAGCGGTTTGGAAATACGTTCGGAAGAATGGCGAGGATAGTAAAGGGCGGCTACCCAGACACCGCGAGGGGGACGAAGTGGGAAAGGTTGGTGAACTGTGCTGTTGCAGCGAGCGGCCAAAATCGTGGAGAATAATATCGGGTTCAGGACGCCAACGTCGATGGGGTGGTCGAAGGGAGATAGGATTGGAGGGAATGTGTCGGCGGGCATCGAGGCGCCTGTCACAGCCATCATCAAGAGTTCGAAACTTGGCTTGGGTGCGACGCGCTGAGATTTACTCATCTAATGTTTGGTTTCTTGGTTTTGACGTCGTGTGAAGTTGAGGCGATATCCGCTCAATATCCACTTTCAGTTGCCTTGTGCGTTGTAGAGCAGAAGTCTGCATACGGCAGCACATACACAATGGCGATAGCAATATTGAGGTAAGAAAAGTGCAAAATGAACTTTAAGTCTGGATTGTACCCAGGACCGGTCAAATATTGATAACGCTGCTATGATAAATTTCCATGTAGTTCGGAAGAGTGAGCATTTGAACTTGGATCAGCTCATCATCTGGGTGGTCAATGTAATGACTCGTCTGCCATCGGCTTCGATGGACCCCTCGTACATCCTGCCCTCGGAACATCAGCCCCATCATCATTCGTCATCGTCATCCAATTATCCTCTCGCGACTTTTGCCCCTGAGTTGAACATGTTCCTAGTAGATGAATCGATGCATCGATGAACTCCCACGTGTCCGCTGTCGCATGGTTGGTGTGGCTGCTGCTATGTGTTGGGCGTTTACCTGCCTACCTCAAACCACACTTCACTAATTTACCATCCTCTCGAGCAAACCACGAAAACTTCAACCCCTACCACATGGAGGAAGTTAGTACACACGAAAGTCAGTCCACGAATGATGGGACAACCAAACCAGGTCGACGGGTAATCATTACAAGTTTGTGACTCGAGTACACACCCGGTCGCCAGTTACTGACGTTTGCTCCACAGAGCTCAAGGCTACGAATCTCGCTGCTGGCCTCACACGAATCCCTGCCGGGTTCTATGTCACCGTATCTAGCGGGGACGATCATTGGCGAACATCAAACAACCCCATGTGTCCGACTAACGGGGTTGTCGCATGGGACGATCCCATCGATTTGTGAGAACACTGTCCGCTGGCCTCGTTTCGTTGCTGATCCTGTATCCAGGCCTTTGGACGTCTCTGCAGAGGCGAACGTACAAATTTATGCGTCACTTGAGTTGGGTAATACCTTGGAACAAGGAGAGCTCCTTCACAAGTGCTGCATTACCGTCGCCGAGTTAATTGAACGCAGTCGCAGTTTCCGTCGTAAGTTTATACCTCACACTCGCTCTACGGCATGTGTTGATGATGGAACCCAGCCATTGCCTTCAGCACCAGGGAGGGAGATGTCGTGTCTTCAGGTACCTGCCTTCAGGTAACGACAGAAATACTTTCACCTGCCGATGACTCGGAGGCTGTTCATTGTCGTGCAGTTACGGTTCGTGATTTTGGAAATGTTTTGACACCGCCGAATAGCTGACAATGTTCAAGACACGTGTTGATTCAAGGGTTGATGATAAGTTGTATCATCGTCGAGCCACAGATAACGGGCAGAACCACGCACACCCTATAGACGATCACCAGGAATCCCTTTTCAAAAGAGCGGGAAGAAGAGTCAAAGGACTCATATCCAGGGGTTTTCCCTGCAAAGTTTCATCGAACGTTTCCAACACGTTGTTGACAGCAGTCGAGCAGCGAAGTAACGGGACGGATCTTGACGAGGCAATCGAGGACCACCGACGTTCACTGCAGCTGACGCCTGCGGGTCACCCAAGGCGCTCCTCTTCACTCAGTCAGCTTGCCACTTCACTGCAGTCACGATTCGAGCAGCGAGGTGATGAAAAGGACCTGGATGAGGCAATTGAGCACCACCAAAATGCACTACAGCTGACACCTGACAGTCATCCACAGCGCTCCACTTCACTCAACAACCTTGCCAATGCCCTGCAGACACGATCTGAGCAGCGAGGTGATGGAAAGGACCTGGATGAGGCAATTGAGCACCACCAAAGTGCACTCCAGCTGATGCCTGAGGGTCACCCACAGTGCTCCTCTTCACTCAACAACCTTGCTGGTGCCCTTCGGACACGATTTGAGCAGCAAGGTGATGAAAAGGACCTTGATGAAGCAATTGAGCACCACCAAAGTGCACTCCAGCTGATGTGTCAGGGTCACCCACAGAGCTCCTCTTCACTCAACAACCTTGCTGGTGCCCTGCAGACACGATTTCAGCAGCAAGGTGATGGAAAGGACCTTGACAAGGCAATTGAGCACCACCAAAGTGCACTCCAGCTGAGGCCTGAGGGTCACCCACAGCGCTCCACTTCACTCAACAACCTTGCCAATGCCCTTTGGACACGATTTCAGCAGCAAGGTGATGGAAAGGACCTTGATGAGGCAATTGAGCACCACCAAAGTGCACTCCAGCTGACACCTCAGGGTCACCCACAACACTCCACTTCACTCAACAACCTTGCCAATGCCCTGTGCATACGATTTGAGCAGCAAGGTGGTGGAAAAGACCTTGATGAGGCAATTAAGCACCACCAAAGTGCACTCCAGCTGAGGCCTGAAGGTCACCCACAGCGCTCCACTTCACTCAACAACCTTGCCAATGCCCTTTGGACACGATTTCAGCAGCAAGGTGATGGAAAGGACCTTGATGAGGCAATTGAGCACCACCAAAGTGCACTCCAGCTGACACCTCAGGCCCAGTGAAAACTGGCCATGCTGCCTGCTGTCGGTGAATGTTAGCATATGTATTTGATAGTGTTTGTCTGTTTATTTCTGCGCGTGTCTGATCGAAGCGCTCGTAGATTATTATTAGATTTGCCAATGCCACATTGCCACTGCCATCTTGCAATGATGCCGCATTTATTGTTGCTAGTGCACTGGCAAATGCAGGACTTCGCCTAATCCTTGCCATTGCCAATGCCAGCAGGTAAGTTGTGTTTAGCGCTATTTGTGTTGCCTCGCAGGTAGTAACACACCATCCCGATCTTCGCCAACCACTTCTCCTTGCTCCGCAACCATTATGTCTCTCGTCTCGTCAATGTGTACCATCGCGAACATCTGCCTACCACTCCCCAGACAATCAAAGCTCAGTCTACTCTCAAATCTAGGTGGGCTTGTTCTTATCGTGTTTTCCTCAGTGCTACTACCATATACATATTGTAGGCCGCATATATGCGCCTTGGATGAGATATTCGCCCTGAAAGAGAGTCGAACAACGACATGTCATTATCAATGCGGCACCACCGAAGACACGGTACGGCCGCGACGCGTCTGATGTGAGATGACTGGCGCCCCAGTACAGCTACTTATGACCACGACGACGAGACGACGCACGCAGCCATGCGAAAGGCAAGCACCTTTTTTAACTGATGAGTAACTAAATAAAATGCTCTTGCGCAGCCTTGATAACTTGAAAGCAACTCGGCAGCCACAGACGACACGCCATAGATCGCGACGAGAGCGCCCCACGCACAGCCGCAATAACAACGACAACCCGACGCTCGATGCATGCTAAATGCACCTTGCTGCAGCGAAGCTCCAGCAACGAAATGAGGTGACGCACGATGCACGGCAGGCTGCAGCGCCGTAAGTTGTCTCGTTCATCCACTAAGTACTAAGTAGTACTTCCACAGCGACGACGACCACGCGCCTCCCATGCACATGCACAGTGACTCATGCCACGCCCTCGCTGACAACCCATGCACCCATACGCAGCCAGGCCGACGATGCACCACACGACGCACCAGCACACGCACCCTCGACGGCGGCAACAACAAATGGTAATGTAGCGGAGACCCGGCTGCGATCCCAAGACAGTAGCAGCCCGCAAATAATTTTATTTGGTAACAAACTAACAATTCTCGCAGCCGTGATGGTCACGCGCCCGACGTAGCACCAAATCACCCCATTCCCCCTACGTACAAAATTCCAGACGAGCGTGAGTATATGCCCTTCAGCAACAGGGGCCACGGCGTACTCGAGTTCGCTGGGCCCGCTCAAGAGTGCATCCATCAACCTGATGACCCGCACGTCGGCCCTACGGAGCGTTATGCGAGATGGCATGCACCATAGGATGTTTGGGATTGGTCCATAGGCTCCATTGCGACATATCCATAGCTCTGTAATAGCAATTATTTAAGTAATAGCAATGATACATAATTCAGCAGATGAGAGCATATGGCAAGCAGGCGAGGCATCCGAATCATATCATTTGCAGACAGATGCGCGCATATACAGTACACAGCACGGGCCATGGAGTGCGGAGCAAATGCATGCTGTGATCTGTTCCCCTATGTCGTGCATCAGATAATCATATGTGAACATACGCATGCATGTCTCGACATGCAGTGCACTCTCACTTTATTTGTAAAAAATGTTTCGTGCTGCTTTCCTATGTACGACTCAATAAAACATGTCTAGCCATACCCAGACATTACCAAGCATGGCCAGTTTTCACTGGGCCTCAGGGTCACCCACAACACTCCACTTCACTCAACAACCTTGCCAATGCCCTGTGCATACGATTTGAGCAGCAAGGTGGTGGAAAAGACCTTGATGAGGCAATTAAGCACCACCAAAGTGCACTCCAGCTGAGGCCTGAAGGTCACCCACAGCGCTCCACTTCACTCAACAACCTTGCCAATGCCCTTTGGACACGATTTCAGCAGCAAGGTGATGGAAAGGACCTTGATGAGGCAATTGAGCACCACCAAAGTGCACTCCAGCTGACACCTCAGGGTCACCCACAACACTCCACTTCACTCAACAACCTTGCCAATGCCCTGTGCATACGATTTGAGCAGCAAGGTGGTGGAAAAGACCTTGATGAGGCAATTAAGCACCACCAAAGTGCACTCCAGCTGAGGCCTGAAGGTCACCACAGCGCTCCACTTCACTCAACAACCTTGCCAGTGCCCTTTGGACACGATTTCAGCAGCAAGGTGATGGAAAGGACCTTGATGAGGCAATTGAGCACCACCAAAGTGCACTCCAGCTGAGGCCTGAGGGTCACCCACAACGCTCCACTTCACTCAACAACCTTGCTGGTGCCCTTCGGACACGATTTGATCAGCAAGGTGATGGGAAAGGACCTTGATGAGGCAATTGAGCACCACCAAAGTGCACTGCAGCTGAGCCTGAAGGTCACCCACAGCACTCCATTCACTCAACAACCTTGCCAGTGCACTGCGGACACGATTTGAGCTGCGAAGGTGATGGAAAGGACCTTGATGAGGCAATTGAGCACCACCAAAGTGCACTGCAGCTGACACCTGAGGGTCACCCACAGCGCTCCTCTTCACTCAACAACCATTGCAGTGCACTGCGGATACGATTTGAGCAGCAAGGTGATGGGAAGGACCTTGATGAGGCATTAAGCACCTACCAAAGTGCACTGCAGCTGAAGCCTAAGGGTCACCCACAGCGCTCCTCTTCACTCAACAGCCTTGCCAGTGCACTGCGGATACAATTTGAGCAGCATGGTGGCATAAGGCCCTTGATGAGGCAATTGAGCACTACCAAATGCACTGCAGCTGAGGCCTGAGGGTCACCCAGAGCACTGCTCTTCACTCAATGACCTTGCAGTGCACTTCAGATACAATTTCTGCAGCATGGTGATGAGAAGGACCTTCATAAGGCCTTCAGCTGAGTTATGCTGCAGTTGAGAAATCTCTCACTGCCCCATCTAATTTCATTGCTCAATGGAATCTTGCTGAACTACCATCTGATTCTCTGGAGAACTCAACATGTGGAGAAGTATCTGCAGGATGCCATGTGCTATTACAAGAAGGCAGCTGAATTTGCACATACCAACCTGTTCCAAGGTTTGTGGTGCTGTCAAAGATGGATTACAGTTGCAGAACAGTATCATCACATGTCTGCCCTGGATGCTTATACAAAAACATTGCATCTGCTTGACCTATCATATCTCTGCAACAACCTCAGTGCTATCCCAACATCACACACAGAAATATTTTCCACCAGATCTTGCTGTCAATGCTGCATCATGTGCCCTTCAGTCAGGCAGATATCCTACCATGCAGTGGAACTTTTAGAGCAAGGCAGGGCTTTACACTGGACTCAGATTGCCCACTTCCGCACATCACTTGAGCATCTGTACTCTGAGGATCCAAGCAAAGAGGTGTTAGTGAAGCAATTTCAAAACCTCAGTGCTCTGCTCAACAGACGTGCTGAAGTGCCATTCACTCATGACACATCCAGAATTGAGGTGGAGGCTATGGAGCAGCATTATAGAAATCTACTTCGGCAATGGAACAAGGGTTGTTGAGGAAATTAGGACCCTCAAGGGCTTTACCCACTTCCTCTTACCACCCTTGTTTGCAGACCTCCAAGAGGCAGCCTGTAAGGGGCCGATCATTGTCCTAGTTGCTAGCAAGTTTTCATGTGATGCAATCATTGTCTTGCATGTACAACCACCAATTCATCTTCAACTGAACATTACCTTGGAGGAGTTGAATTACCTTGTGTCACAGCATCATAAGAACAATCAGCATCCTGAGCCTGGCTACAAGCTATTTGTTGAAGTCATGCGTAAACTTTGGAAGAGGGTGATCTTCCCAGTGGTGCAGCAATTGAAGGGATGTGTGGGGAAGCATTCTCGAATATGGTGGTGCCCCACATCACTCTTCACTGCACTTCCACTACGACTGTGCAGGTGAATACAGACATGGTGGTCAAATGCTTTCAAAGCTCTTTGTCTCATCCTATACACCATCACTTTTCTGCACTGATCAAGGCTCGCACCAGAAATGTCGACAGCATGACCCAGGAGATCACATTTGCTGCCATTGGCCAAGCTACACCAGACACACCAGACACATCAGTCAAGTCCCCAGCTCTGCATTATATTGACTGTGAATTAGATGATATAGAAAAACTTCTGCCCATGACCCTCAGTGATGTTTACAAAGCTGACAGGTTCTGAGGCAACAAGAGAACAGGCACTCCAATGCACTAGTGGATAACCAATGGCTTCACCATATCCTGCCATGGTGTGCAAGTTCCTGAAAAGCCATTTGACTCTCACCTTGCAATGGCTGATGGTTCAGTCTCACTCCTGGACATTATCAATGCCAACATATCTAGCCATGAATTTGCATTCCTCTCTGCCTGTGAGACTGCTATGGGTGACTTGATCTAGTCCAGATGAAGTGATTCACCTAGCAGCATGGACTGCAATTCATGGGGGTGAAAAGTGTGATTGGCACACTGTGGCGTGTCCATGATGATGTGGCATACCAACAGTTGTGATGGCATTCTACAAGGAATTCTGCAAGAATGGGACATTGGACTGTACCATGGCTGCTAGGGCTCTTCATGAGGCAGTTGCCACACTGGCAAGGATGGGTGTCCCCTGCAGGAGCAAGCAATGTTTGTTCATATTGGAATATAAGAATAAGAACTCATCACAGTGAGTTCTAAAGTATTATTGTGCCTCCAATTCAAACCACTGATCATCTACATTTAGTGTCACTGACAGTTTCTGTATTTGTCATTTGCTTCCATTTTCTTTATCTGATGTGTCCATAAACTGAATATTTTTTGCAGTCTATTGCTGTTCTTGTATGTGCCATCTCAATGTACAATGTGTTCTTAATAGATCAGGTGTGGAGATAGTATTGAAGTTCGGAGAACAGAGAATTAGTTTGACTACCCAGTACAAATAGGCAGACTGATTTACACTGTATACCGAAGTTCAAGAGTAGATTGAGGACTGACCACCACACCAAAGTCAAGACCTGTTACAACTACAAAAACCTTGAGTAGCACTATGATAATTGCGATACTGAGTAAATGTTCTACAAACAAAAACATGCCTCTACTTGGAAGACTATCACCTAGAAGTAGTATTACTGCTGATCATGCACAACATGACACAGTAATCCCCCTAGTCTACGGCTATCTCAGGTGGCCCAGGGACATCCTCCTCAGCCTTCGGGGAAGCCTCTTGCTGCGTCTTCTCCTGCTTGGCACCCGGGTCTGGCGTCTGGGTCCCGCTCTGTGGTGTCTGTGTCCCATTGGGCGGGACGACTTTCGGCTTCGGCTGGGTGAGGATGGGAATTGCAAAGTATATAATCTCGTCCTTCTTCTTCAAGATATCCACGGGCTTCAGCACCCCATCCTGGTTCTTTGGCCGCTCCGCCTGCCGCGCAATCTGGTCCTCCAGCCACTTCTGGATGGTGGCGCACTTCTCCACGACAGCGTTCTTGTCCTTGGGGTCGAGGTGCGCGAATTTCTCGTCCGACGATGTCGCCTGCGACATGTACTCATTGAGCGTCGTGCGCAGCTCTGCGATCGCCCTGGGACGCTCTTCGGCTTCGCGATACCGCGCGACGATGGGGTCGCCCACTGCTTTGAGGGCGTCCAGCTTGCCGACGTAGGCGGACTTCGTGGCGTCTTCACCTTCTTCGGAGTAGAGCCAGTCCTCGCCCTCTTGGAGCATGCCGAGGAGCTTGGTTTTCTCGGCGGGCTGGACGAAGGGTGCGTAGCGATCATCGAGTTTGCCGCGGGTGTCGTAGACATATTCTTCCAGGGCGTTTTTGCGGTCCTGTTAATGGGTGGGGGTTAGTTAGTGTTCGGCGGTATGCAAGTAACGTGCGTGAATCTATGCACGAACCTCGGTGTCCTGGACGAGCTTGTCGGCAGCATGCATCTGCGCTTCTTGCTCCTTGAACTTCTCCAGGATAGCCGGATCCAAGGACGTCGTGAGGGTAGTGAAGGGGACGTCGATCTTCTTCACCCTCCTCTTCTTTGCCGGCGCCTCTGCAGGTGCAGCCCCCCGTCAACATCCATCGCCGTAGTCTCCTCTACCTCCTCTACCTCCTCGACATATGCAGAGTCGAACGACATGATGCCGTGCAGGTTGAGCCGCGTTTTGAGTTTGACGCACGTAAGATCACCCCTGGGATCGGCGGGTACGTTCTTGGTAGAGAACGTCACGATCCAGGGGTTAATTCCACCAGGCAGCCCTTCTGGCTCGAGGTAGCGCGCCTCGATATCAAACGGACCCTTCCTGTAAAACGTCAACACTTTGGTGGAAGGAACCGAGTTTCCCGCGAGGGAAGACGGTAAGCTCCGTGTCTTCATCCGGATCGGCCTCGGAACGCTCCCAGCAGACCTGGATGGGGTAGTGCGAGATATCTCGCATGTGGAATTCGCGCACGCGGAACGTGGGACTGAAGAATGCACAGGCGAAGGTGGCGCCGCGGGCAATGGCCTCGTCTTGATTGAGCGTCGTACTTAGGGGTTTACCGCCTAGTGCTGCTTGGATGCACGCACGCACGGCGGGGAGACGCGTCGAACCACCTATCAGCTCGACAGCGTCGATCTGGTCGACGGTAAGACCGGACTCGGCGAGTGCCTGTTCAAGAGGACCAGGTATGCGTTCGAGGACGGGGGCAATGAGTTGTTCGTATTCATCACGGGAGAGTTCGGAAGAGGCGTCGACGTCGTTCATGATTGATTCGACGTTCAGTGGAGCTTCGTTGTTGGCTGAGAGAACTTTCTTGAGTCGCTCTCAGCCAACTGCGAGACGGAAAGTAGCTTTAGGATTGGACATAATGTCGATCTTGTATTTTGTCTTGAACTCTTTTGCAAAGTGTTGGAGGAGGGCGTAGTCGATGTCACGACCTCCAAGGTGTCGGTCGTACGCAGAGCCTTTGACGACGAGCTGGCCTTTCGTAAAGACTACGACGGAAACGGACATGGAAGAGTGACCGACGTCGACGAACATGATGTTACGCGGGTTTTCAGGGTCCGGAAGGTCTGTTTTGGTGATTCCCCAACTGAGAGCTGTGGCAGTTGTGTCGTTGATGAGACGAAGCGCATTGAGGCCGGCGATGGCAGCTGCATCCTGGATGGCCCTTCGCTGTATGTCGGTGTACCAACCTGGGATTGCGATGACGACATCGGAGACGGCAGTCTTGAGTTCGTTAGAAGTTATGTCGCGGAGTTTAGCGAAGTACATGGCTACGAGCTGCGTTGCAGAGGAGGTGTGCTTTTCACCAAGATACCGTACCTGGGCGGGTGGATGTTAGATGTGAAAGTAAAAGGCGTTGTCGGATGATGACAATATTTACCTCTGCGCCCACGGTGCCATTGACGTCGACAAGCGTAGCATTGAGATATTTCTTTTCAATCTCGAGATCGGGGTCTGAGATTGTGCGATCGATGCTACGTTTGAGAGAACCGATAGTATTCCTGTAATTTGAGGTTCCTTGGGTCTTTGCAGGCTCTCCGATTGCGCGTTATTTAGGGCCAAAAACCACCAGAGATCTAGATGATGACAAGAAGAACACGGTTGGTCAACAGCGCGGTATGGAAGGTGTTCTAGATGGTTGGATACGCACGGTGTGGCACGATTGGAGACTTCATTAAATATGGTATCGATTCCTGACACTGATCTGAAAGCGAGAGGGCCAGATAAAAGAGGATAAAGAGGTAGAGTTGAAATCGAGATTACCTTGCTGTGTAGAGTGCCGAAATCGATGTGCAAGACAGACATTTCGTATGGTCTATGGATGTGGCAGACGTTTCGTAGAGATGGTGAGGAGATCTAAGACGAGGAGAGAGTGAGGAGAGCCAGTACGCGATTTTGCAAAAATGAAGTGCGGGGAGTCGCTAAATAACGCAGCAAAAAATGTGGCAGAGGGTTGTTGCTTGGGAAGACGCTTTCCAACTCATGTTTTGTACCAGTACTGTATGACTTGTCGTTGTCGAGATGCATTGAGCACACTTGGGATGACTGGAGGTGATGAAAAGATACTCGTTCAGACGTACACCTTCGACAGTGGACCATGGTGTTCTTGTCCACGTCCTCGGAGTCCGGAGTTAGTGAGTAGATTCGAATCGATGCCATGGCAATGGCCAGTTACACAGCACTTTACAAATTTGTCAGGCCTCACACTTACGCTTTCCCATCTATGTACTTGCTGATACCCCGCTTCACTGCATTTCTTGTAGCTGTATGCCCAGAGGAAGCAACAATCGCAGGCGAAATATCAATCGGTGTGGCGGTCATGGTTTTCGCGGTGGACGACGAACAAATTTCCTTGCCAGAGGAAAAGCCGTAGTGGTAGAAACGGCTACCCTCACCCAAACGTGGAGATAGACATCGAGATCCAGCAGTGGGCGCCAGAGCCATTGGGTGCGTTTTGGTGGTACAAACATGGGCGGATATCTCTCATCCTGAACAACCCATAGATGCTGGCGGCAATTTGAATAAACGCAGAGGAACCAGGTCGTGGAAGAACGAACACCCAGATCTGGAGCTGGTACACCACCCAGAGCTACTGATAGACCCTGAAGAGGAGGTTTGACTCCGAGAGGAACAGGTCGAGGACGGGCAACGGGGAGGGGAGGGGAGGGGAAGGGGATCCGTTTAACACTCCCCGTCGACCTCATGTTGGCTTAGGTGCTCAGAAGAACTTCGCCAGGACCGGCCACGATCGCTGATGCACCGCTTTCTAACATGTTAGACTCTGAGCGGCCGTTTTTGAAGCCTATCAAGTTCGTGCGCTCTACGTTTGCACCGTTGTTCCGTGGATGTTAATGTACAACAGATGACTCCATCGAGGTCGCTCCTCACTGGAGAGGCCAGAGAAACCGTACTCCAGGAGCCTACCGAGGCTCCAGACCAATCTGCGAACGGAACCTTCGCGGAAGTTCCAGATGTGCTTATAGTGGAAGAAAAATCACCCTCCTCATCGTCTGGATCTGTGGATGCATCCGTGGCAACACCCTCTGCGTCTGTGACGCCTGCCGCCCCTCAGATACCAGCGGAGGTTTCATTGGTACCATCTCACTTACATCCTAATCCCAAACCTCCTGCCGCCGACTCTTGCCCACCCGATGCACCACTGACTGATAATTCGCCCCAACTCTTCGTCACTGACACCGAACCCACTAAACCTTTCATCAAGCGCCTTGCAAGCGATGTCATCCTCGTAGATCGCACTGGCGGCGGGAAATGCTAGGCGAAGAAGAAGAGCTGATCGTATACGTGGTTCCCTATCCGCGGTCGGGCAGGGCATCATCCCGCGCGTCAAACTCCCCACTACGTTATTACTTACGGGAAGGTCCACCACTTTCACCACGGGCGTGAGTAGTCCTATGCAGGAGGGCGAAGACCACATTTACTGTGTTCCCAACCTTGTGGCTTCGAGTCAAGCCCAAACCGCAACCCTACGCAGACCTGGACAGCTCTCTTCTCTCACGCTCGAACTTTCCTCCCCAGGAACCGCCAAACAACCACCCACTCGCCCAGTCTTCACCCCGCTGAGCACTCGAAAGCAGCACTGAAGGCCCGCACGAAAGAAACGCGCATTCAGCGACTCCGCCAACTTCACAAGGGTCGTTCTGCATTCGGTTCATTTGGGGCGATGTTATCCAAGGCCCGGTTGCGCGAGGAAGATGAGAGGGAACGACGGCATTCGAAGTGGGAGATGAGACGGCGAGGAGATTCGGATGTGGAATGGGGAACTGATAGGATAATGGGAGGGGTGATGGTAATGAGGCGGTGGATGAGGTGTCGAGTGGGCTCGGAGGGATGGATTTAGATCCGGATGTGGAGTTGGGTATGGATGCAATGAAGGGATTCTTGACGAGTATGGGTGTGGAGGGATCGCGCTTTGTGACCATGGATGACTTTGAGGACGAGGCGCGGATTTGCTTTGTAATACTACCACTCAGATATCACTAAGTCCCTCTCCCTAGCAAGTCGCCCTCACACTCGAAACAGCGGTGGGAAGGAGCCTGGTCTGGACCGTACCTTCATATCCAGTACACTACCCCAGGACATGGTTAAATATTGATAACGCTGCTTTGATAGATTTCCACTCAGACTTCACTCAGTGAAAACTAAACATTTGAACTTGGATAAGCTCATCGTCACAGTGGTCAATGTAATGACACGTCTGACATCGGCTTCGATGGTCCCCTCGTACATCCTGTCCTCGGAACATCAATATTAACATCGCCCCGAGTACATCGTCATTCCTCGTCGTCCGATTTTTATCCTCTCGCAACTGTTATCTCTGAGTTGAACACGTTCCTAGTAGATGATCGATGCATCGACGAACTCCCACGTGTTCGTTGTCGCATGGCTGCTATGGCTGCTGCTGTGTGTTGGGCGTTTACCTACCTACCTCAAACCACACTTCATCGATCTACGATCCTCTCGAGCAACGCACGAAGCCTTCAACAACCCAACCATATATGGAGGAAGTTAGTACATACAAAAGTCTGTCCACGAATGATGGGTCAACCAAACCAGGTCAACGGGTAATGATTACAAGTGTGTGACTCGAGTACACATCCGGTCGCTACTTACTGACGTTTGCTCCACAGAGCTCAAGGTCACGAATGGCGCTGCTGGCCTCAGACGAATTCCCGCCGAGTTCTATGTCAGCATATCTATCCGGGACGATCATTGGCAAACATCAAACAACCCCATGTGTCCGACTAGCGGGGTTGTCGAGTGGAGCGATCCCATCGATTTGTGAGAACACTGTCCGCTCGCCTCTTCTCATTGCTGATCCTGTATGCAGGCCTTTGGACGTCTCTGCCGAGGTAAATATACAAATTCATGGGTCATCTGAGTTGGGTAATACCGTGGAACAAGGAGAACTCCTTCACAAGTGCTCCATTACCGTCGCCAAGTTAATTGAACACAGTCGCAGTTCCCGCCGTAAGTTTGCATCGGATACTTGCTCTACAATATGTGTTGATGACGGAACCCAGCCATTGCCTTCAGCACGGAGGGAGACGTCGTGTCTTCAAGTACCTGCCTCCAGGTAACGACAGAAATGCGTTCACTTGCCAATGACTCGGAGGTTGTTCATTATCGTGCAGCTGCGGTTCGTGATTTTGAAAATGTTTTGATATCGCCGTATAACCGACAATATTCAAGACACGTGTTGATTCAAGGGCTGATAATAAGCTATATCATCCTGAAGCTACAGATGACGGGCAGAACTACATAGACCCTAAGGACGATTACCAGGAGTCCCCCTTCAAAAGAGCGAGAAGACAAGTCAAAGGACTCATATCTAGGGTTCTTCCCGGCAAAGTCTCATCGAACGTTTCCAACACGCCGGTGTTGATGGCAGTGGAGCAGCGAAGGAATGGGACGGATCTTGACGAAGCAATAGAGCACCACGGAAGTGCAGTGCAGCTGACGCCTGAGGGTCACCCAGAGCGCTCCTCTTCACTGTGTAACCTTGCCACTTCACTGCAGTTACGATTCGAGCAGCGAGGTGATGGGAAGGAGATTGATGAGGCAATTGAGCACTACCGATGTTCCTCTTTGCTCAGCAACCGTGCCAGTGCACTGCAGATACAATTTGAGCAGCAAGGTGATGAGAAGGACCTTGACGAGGCAATAGAGCACAATCTAAGTGCACTGCAGCTGAGGCCTGAGGGTCACCCACAGCACTCCTCTTCACTCAACAACTTGGGCTGTGCACTGCAGCTATGATTTCAGCAGCAAGGTGATGGGAGGGATCTTGATGAGGCAATTAAGCACTACCAAAGTGCATTGGAGCTGACACCTGAGGGTCATCCAGTGTGCTCCTCTTCACTTGACAACCTTGCCAGTGCACTGCAGATGCAATTTGACCAGCAAGGTGATGGGAAGGACCTTGATGAGGCAATTGAGCACCACCAAAGTGCACTGCAGTTGAGGCCTGAGGGCCACCCACAGTGTTCCTCTTCACTCAACAACTTTGGCAATGCATTGTGGGTACGATTTCAGCAGCAAGGGAATGGGAAGGATCTTGATGAGGCAATTAAGCACCACCAAAGTGGACTGCAGCTGACACCTGAGGGTCACCCAGAGTGCTCCTCTTCACTTGACAACCTTGCCAGTGCACTGCAGATACGGTTTGAGCAACAAGGTGATGGGAAGGACCTTGATGAGGCAATTGAGCACCACCAAAGTGCACTGCAATTGAGGCCTGAGGGCCACCCACAGCGTTCCTCTTCACTCAACAACCTTGCCAGTGCACTGTGGATACGATTTGAGCAGCAAGGTGATGGGAAGGACCTTGATGAGGCAATTGAGCACTACCAAAGTACAGTCCAGATGAGGCCTGAGGGTCACCCACAGCATTCCTCTTCACTCAACAACCTTGGCATTGCACTGCAGATACAATTTCAACAGCAAGGTGATGGAAAGGATCTTGAGGAGGCAATTGACCATCACCAAAGTGCACTAGAGCTGACACCTGATGGTCACCCAGAATGCTCCTTTTCACTCAACAACCTTGCCAGTGCACTGTGGATACGATTTCAGCAGCAAGGTGATTGGAAGGACCTTGATGAGGCAATTGAGCACCACCAATGTGCACTGCAGCTGAGGCCTGTGGGTCACCCACAGCATTCATCTTCACTCAACAACCTTGGCAATGCATTGCTGACACGATTTGAGCAGCAAGGTGATGGGAAGGATCTTGATGAGGCAATTAAGCACTACCAAAGTGCACTGGAGCTGACACCTGAGGGTCACCCAGAGTGCTCCTCTTTGCTTGACAACCTTGCCAGTGCAATGCGGATACGATTTGAGCAGCAAGGTGATGGGAAGAACCTTGATGATGCAATTAAGCACCACCAGAGTGCACTGCAGTTGCGGCCTGAGGATCACCCACAACGTTTCTCTTCACTCAACAACCTTGGCAATGCACTGCGGATACGATTTGAGCAGCAAGGTGATGAGAAGGACCTTGATGATGCATTTAAGCACTACCAAAGTGCACTGGAGCTGACACCTGAGGGTCACCCACAGTGTTCCTCTTCACTCAACAACTTTGGCAATGCACTGCGGGTACGATTTCAGCAGCAAGGGGATGGGAAGGATCTTGATGAGGCAATTGAGTGCCACCAGAGTGCACTGCAGCTGAGGCCTGAGGGTCACCCAGAGCGCTCCTCTTCACTTGACAACCTTGCCAGTGCACTGCAGATACGATTTGACCAGCGAGGTGATGGGAAGGACCTTGAACAGGCAATTGAGCACTACCAAAGTGCACTGCAGCTGAGGCCTAAGGGTCACCCACAGCATTCCTCTTCACTCAACAACCTTGCCAGTGCATTGTGGATACGATTTGAGCAGCAAGGTGATGGGAAGGACCTTGATGAGCCCCGCGCACGTTTGAGCACTACCAAAGTGCACTGCAGTTGAGGCCTGAGGGTCACCCACAGCACTCCTCATCACTTGGCAACATTGCCACTGCACTGCAGACACGATTTGAGCAGCGAGGTGATGGAAAGGATCTTGATGAGGCAATTAAGCACCACCAGAGTGCACTGCAGTTGCGGCCTGAGGGTCACCCACAGCACTCCTCTTCACTCCACAACCTTGCCAATGCCCTGCGGATATGATTTGAGCAGCAACATGATGAGAAGGACCTTGATGAGGCCCTTGCACTGAGTCATGCTGCAGTTGAGCAATCTCTCATTGCTTCATCTCATCTCATTGCACAATGGAATCTTGCTGAACTCCATCTGATTCTCTGGAGCACTCAAAATGTGGAGAAGAATCTTCACAATGCTATGTATCATTTTAGGAAAGCAGCTGGATTTGCACATGCCAACCTGTTCCATGGTTTGTCATGCTGTCAAAAATGGATTAGAGCTGCAGAACAGCATCATCACATGTCTGCTCTGGATGCTTACACAAAAACATTGCATCTGCTTGACTATCACATCTCTGCAACAACCTCAGTGCTATCCCAACATCAGACACAGAAGCATTTTCCACCAGATCTTGCTGTCAATGCTGCATCATGTGCCCTTCGTCAAGGGGATACCTACCATGCAGTGGAACTTTTAGAGCAAGGCAGGGCTTTACACTGGACTCAGATTGCCCACTTCCGCACATCACTTGAGCATCTGTACTCTGAAGATCCAAGCAAAGAGGCATTAGTGAGGCAATTTCAAAACCTCAGTACTCTGCTCAACAGACGTGCTGAAGTGCCATTCGCTCATGACACATCCAGAATTGAGGTGGAGGCCAGGGAGTGGCATTATAGAAATCTACTTCGGCAATGGAACAAGGTTGTTGGGGAAATTAGGACTATCAAGGGCTTTTCCCGCTTCCTCTTACCACCCATGTTTGCAGATCTCCAAGAGGCAGCCTGTAAGGGGCCCATCATTGTCCTAGTTGCTAGCACATTTTCATGTGATGCAATCATTGTCTTGCATGTGCAACCACCAATTCATCTTCAACTGAACATTACCTTGGAGGAGTTGAATAATCTTGTGTCACAGCATCATAAGAACAACCAGCATCCTGAGCCTGGCTACAAGGTATTTGTTGAAGTCATGCGTAAACTTTGGAAGAGGGTAATCTTCCCAGTGGTGCAGCAATTGAAGGGATGTGTGGAGAAGCATTCTCGAATATGGTGGTGCCCCACGTCACTCTTCACTGCACTTCCACTACACTGTGCAGGTGAATACAAACATGGTGGTCAAATGCTTTCAAAACTCTTTGTCTCATCCTATACACCATCACTTTCTGCACTGATCAGGGCTCGCACCAGAAATGCAAATCTGACCCAGGAGATCACATTTGCTGCCATTGGCCAAGCCACACACACAGACACACCAGTCAAGGCCCCAGCTCTGTATTACATTGACTGTGAATTAGATGATATAGAAAAACTTCTGCCCATACCCCCAATGATGTTTACAAAGGTGATGGGTTCTCGAGGCAACAAGAGACCAGGCACTCCAAATGCTAGTGGATAATCAATGGCTTCACCTATCCTGCCATGGTGTGCAAGTTCCTGAAAAGCCCTTTGACTCTCACCTTGCAATGGCTGATGGCTCAGTCTCACTTCCTGGACATTATCAGTGCCAACATATCTAGCCATGAATTTGCATTCCTCTCTGCCTGTGAGACTGCTATGGGTGACTTGTCTACTCCAGATGAAGTGATTCACCTAGCAGCTGGACTGCAGTTCATGGGGGTGAAAAGTGTGATTGGCATACTGTGGCGTGTCCATGATGATGTGGCATACAAAGTTGTGATGGCATTCTACAAGGAATTCTGCAAGAATGGGACATTGGACTGTACCATGGCTGCTAGGGCTCTTCATGAGGCAGTTGCCACACTAGCAAAGGATGGGGTGCCTCTGCAGGAGCAAGCAATGTTTGTTCATATTGGAATATAGGAACTCATCACAGTGAGTCTAAAGTGCTATTGTACCTCCAATTCAAACCACTGATCTCCATTTAGTGTCATTGACAGTTTCTGTAGTCAAGTTGTAATTTTCTTCCATTTTCTTTTTCTGATGTGTTCATAAACTGAAGATTTGCTTTCTACTGCTGTTCTTGTATGTCCCATCTCAATGTGCAATTTGTTTTTAATAGATCAGGTGTGAAGATAGTATTGAAGTTGGAGACCAGATAACTAGTAAATTTGATTGGCCAGTACAAATAGGAGACCTGATGCTTACTGTAGTATACCAAAGTTCAAGAGCAGATAGATGTCTGACCACCACACCAAAGTCAAGACTTGAGTAGCACTATGATAATTGCGGTACTAAGTAAGTGTTCTACAAACAAAAACATGCCTCTACTCGGAACACTATCACTTCGAGGTAGTATTACTGCTGATCATGCACGACGACACGACACGACACAAGTAATCCCCTTAGTCTACGTCCATCTCAGGTGGCCTAGGGACATCCTCCTCAGCCTTCGGGGGAGCCTCCTGCTGCGTCTTCTCCTGCTTGGCGCCCGGGTCTGGCGTCTGGGTCCCGCTCTGTGGTGTCTGTGTCCCGTTGGGCGGGACGGATTTCGGCTTCGGCTTGGTGAGGATGGGAATTGCAAAGTATATAATCGCATCCTTCTTCTTCAAGATGTCCACGGGCTTCAGCACCCCATCCTGGTTCTTCGGCCGCTCCGCCTGCCGCGCAATCTGGACCTCCAGCCACTTCTGGATGGTGGCGCACTTCTCCACGACGGCGTTCTTGTCCTTGGGGTCGAGGTGCGCGAATTTCTCGTCCGACGATGTCGCCTGTGACATGTACTCCTTGAGCGTCGTGCGCAGCTCTGCGATCGTCCTGGGGTACTCTTCGGCTTCGCGATAGCGCGCGATGATGGGGTCGCCCACTGCTTTGAGGGCGTCCAGCTTGCCGACGTAGGCGGATTTTGTGGCATCTTCGCCTTCTTCGGAGTAGAGCCAGTTCTCGCCCTCTTGGAGTATCCCGAAGAGCTTGGTTTTCTCGGCGGGCTGGACAAAGGGGGCGTAGCGATCATCGAGTTTGCCGCGGGTGTCGTAGATATATTCTTCCAGAGCGTTTTTGCGGTCCTGTTGAAGGGTGAGGGTTAGTGTTCGCCAGTATGCAGGTGACGTGAGTGTATGCACGAACCTCGGTGTCCTGGACGAGCTTGTCGGCAGCGTGCATCTGTGCTTCCTGTTCCTTGAACTTCTCCAGGACAACCGGATCCAAGGATGTCGCAAGGGTAGTGAAGGGGACGTCGATCTTCTTTACCCTCCTCTTCTTCGGCGGCGCCTCTGCAGGTGCAGCGTCCCCGTCGACGTCCATCGGCGCAGTCTCCTCTCGCTCGTCTACCTCCTCGACATACGCAGAGTCGAACGACATTATGCCGTGCAGGTTCAGCCGCGTTTTCAGTTTGACGCACGTAAGATCACCCCTGGGACCGGCGGGTACGTTCTTGGTAAAGAACGTTGCGATCCAGGGGTGAATTCTGCCAGGTAGCCCTTCCGGTTCGAGGCAGCGCGCCTCGATATCAAACGGACCCTTCCTGTAAAACGTCAACACCTTAGTGGAAGGAACCGAGTTCCCGCGAGGGAAGACGGTGAGCTCCGTGTCTTCATCCGGATCGGCCTCGGAGCGCTCCCAGCAGACCTGGATGGGGTAGTGCGAGATATCTCGCATGTGGAATTCGCGCACGCGGAACGTGGGACTGAAGAATGCACAGGCGAAGGTGGCGCCGCGGGAAATGGCCTCGTCTTGGTTGAACGTCGTACTCAGGGGTTTACCGCCTAGTGCTGCTTGGATGCACGCACGCACGGCGGGGATACGATTCGAACCACCTATCAGCTCGACAGCGCCGATCTGGTCGCCGGTGAGACCGGACTCGGCGAATGCTTGTTCAAGAGGGCCGGATATGCGTTCGAGGGCGAGGGCAATGAGCTGTTCATATTCGTCACGGGAGGTTTGGAAGAGGCGTCGACGTCGTTTGATAGCTTCGGTGTTGGCTGACAGAACTTTCTTGAGCCGCTCACAGCCAACTGCGAGACGGAAAGTAGCTTTAGGATTGGACACAACGGCGATCTTGTATTTTGTCTTGAACTCTTTTGCAAAGTGTTGGAGGGCGCAGTCAATGTCCGAGGTGTCGATCGTATACAGAACCTTTGACGACGAGCTAGCCCTTCGTAAAGGCTACGACGGAAACGGACATGGAAGAGTGACCGACGTCGACGAACATGATGACGTTACGTGGGTTTTCAGGGTCCGGAAGGTCAGTTTTGGTGATTCCCAACTGAGAGCTGTGGCAGTTGTGTCGTTGATGAGACGAAGCGCATTCAGGCCGGCGATGGCAGCTGCATCTTAGAAGCCGTGTTGCGGAGTTTAGCGACGTACATGTCTACCAGCTGCGTTGCAGAGAAGGTGTACTTTTCACCAGGATACCGTACCTGGGAAGGTGGATGTTAGATGTGGAAGTAAAAGACCTTTTCGGATGATGCCAAGATTTACCTCTGCGCCACGGTGCCATTGACGTCGACAAGCATAGCATTGAGATATTTCTTTTCATTCTCGAGATCGGGGTCTGAGATTATGCGACCGATGATACGTCTTAGAGGACTGATAGTATTCCTGTAATTTAAGGTCTTTGCAGGCTCTCCGATTGCGCGTTATTTAGGGCCAAAAGCCACTAGAGATCTAGATGATGACAAGAAGAAGAACATGGTTGGTTAACGGCGCGGTATTGAAGGTGATCTAGATGGTCGGATACGCAGGGAGTAGCACGATTGAGACTTCATTAAGTATGGTACCGATTCCTCGATTTCTTGCGACACCGATCTGAAAGCGAGAAATCCAGATAAAAGAGGATAAAGAGTTGAATCGAGATTACCTACCTTGCTAGGTAGAGTACTGACATCGATGCCCAAGACAGACATTTCGTATGGTCTATGGATGGAGGAGACTTTCGTAGAGATGGTGAGGAGATCCAGTACGCGTTTGTGCGAAAAGAAGTGCGCGGGGTCCCTAAATAACGCACCGAAAAATGTGGCCGAGGCCCGGGATTGTTGCTTTGGGACTCGAAAGGCGATTCCCGACTCATGTTTATATCAGTACTGCCAGTGTATGTCTGGTCGTTGTCGACATGCATTGAGCACACTGGTAGCAGTAGTCACGGTTATGCAGATACTAGTGCGACTCTCAGAAAATGGAATGCCATGGATGGCTACATGATGATTGGGATGACTGGAGGTGCTGGAAAGATACTCGTCCATACGGTGCTGTTGTCCAAGTCCCAAGTTGGAGTCCGAAGTTAGTGAGTAGATCCGAATTGATGCCATGGCAACGGCCAGTTAGACAGCACTTTACAAATTTGTCAGACCACCTAGTACACTTTCCCATCTACTTGCTGTATCGATACCCCGCTTCACTGCATTTCTTGTAGTCGTATGCCCAGAGGAAGCAACAATCGCAGGCGCAATATCAATCGGTGCGGTGGTCGTGGTTTTCGTGGTGGAGGACGAACAAATTTCCTTGCCAGAGGAAAAGCCGTAGTGGTAGAGCCATTGGGTGCGTTTTGGTGGTACAAACATGGGCGGGTATCTCTCATCCTGAACAACCCATAGACGCTGGCGGCAATTTGAATAAACGCAGAGGAACCAGGTCGTAGAAGAGCGAACACCCAGATCTGGGGCTGGTACACCGCCCGGGGGTACTGATACACCCTGAAGAGGAGGTTCGACTCCGAGAGGAACAGGTCGAGGATGGGGAACGGGGAGGGGAGGGGAAGGGGATCCGTTTAACACTCCCCGTCGACCTCATGTTGGCTTAGGTGCTCAGAAGAAGCCAGGACTGGCCATGATCGCTGATGCAGATGCACCGCTTTCTAACATGTTAGACTCTGAGCGGCCATTTTTGAAGCCTATCAAGTTCGTGCGCTCTACGTTTACACCATTCCTCTTCCAGCGATCGGAAGAGTTGCCGGAACCTCTTTCGGAGGAAGTTGGTGAGTTGTCGTGTTTGTTTTGGCCATTGTTCCTTCGCTTATGTGTCACATTTTAGGCACAGCTGAAGAATCTCAGGTCCCAGCATGTTGCTCGGGTGTTTGTGGGATCCAGCGCTTCTTCCCTGCGGATTCGGAACCGGAGGACGAAGCTTCAAATCAACTAGAAGAAATAGATTTTGCAGACCCGGGCAGGATCCGTGCAGATATTGACGCTGTAGCTGCAGTGAACCAGCATGGAGACCCAAGGACGCCACCCAAGGGCGCTATGGAAGAGATCTATTGCGCAGATCTGGCTATGGTTCGCGCCCCGGTCAACGCGGCGGCCCAACTGCCAAACCACAAGCACCTTCTCGAAAACATGCCGTCGAGGAAACGTTCACTGGCGTTTATAATATCAAAGACACGACCCAGCTATCAAGTTCCGTGGATGTTAATGTACAACAGATGACTCCATCGAGGTCGCTCCTCACTGGAGAGGTCAGAGAAACCGTACCCCAGGAGCCTACTGAGGCCCTACGCCAATCTGCGAACGGAACCTTCGCGGAAGCTCCAGATGTGCTTGTAGTGGAAGAAGAATCACCCTCATCATCATCTGGATCTGTGGATGCATCCGTGGCAACACCCTCTGCGTCTGTGACGCCTACCGCCCCTCAGATACCCGTGGAGGTTTCTTTGGTACCATCTTACTTAAATCCTAAGCCCACACCTCCCGCCGCGACTCTTGCCCACCTGATGCACCGCTGACTGATAACTCGCCCCAACTCTTCGTCATTGACACCGAACCAACTAGACTTTTACCAAGTGCCTTGCAAGCGATGTCATCCTCGTATATCGCACTGGCGGCGGTAAATGCTAGGCGAGAAGACGAGCTGATCGTCTACGTGGTTCCCCATCCGCGGTCGGGCAGTGCATCACCTGTTCCAGAGGTCCCGCGCGTCAAACTCCCACTACGTTATTACTTACGGGAACGTCCACCACTTTCACCATGGGCGTGAGTAGTCCTATGCAGAAGGGCGAAGACGACGTTTGCTGTGTTCGCAACCTTATGGCTTCGAGTCAAGCCCAAACTGAAACCCTACGCAGACATAGACAGCTCTCTTCCCTCACGCTCTACTTTTCCTCCCAAGGAACCGCCAAACAACCACGCACTCGCCCAGTCTTCACTCCCGCCGAGCGCTCGGAGGCAGCACTGAAGGCCCGCAGGAAAGAAGCGCGCATTCAGCGACTCCGCCAACTTCACAAGGGTCGTTCTGCATTCGGTTCATTTGGGGCGATGTTATCCAAGGGCCCGGTTGCGCGAGGAAGATTAGAGGGAACGACGGCATCCGAAGTGGGAGACCAGACGGCGAGGAGATTCGGATGTGGACTGGGGAACTGATGGGGAGGGCGATGGGAGGGTGTTGATTCGGCGGTGGATGAGGTGTCGAATGGGCTCGGAGGGATGGATTTAGAGTCGGATGTGGAGATGGGTATGGATGCGATGACGGGATTCTTGACGAGTATGGGTGTGGAGGGATCGCGCTTTGTGACCATGGATGTCATTGAGGACGTGGCGCGGATGCGTCAGGAAGACGAGGAAGACCAACGCGGACCTACCGGGAGCTCCGATTCGGAACCTAGGGATGAGGATGAGGATGAGGATAGAAAAGAACGAAGATGAGGATAGAGAAGAATGAGGATGAGGATAGAGGAGAACACGAGGAGAATGCGGAAGAAGCCTTCGATATTGAAGAAGAGCTATTGATAGCTGAGTCTGAAGAAGAGGTGGATCGTACGATAGACGACAACGACGGCGAAGGAACGTCTGTAGATCCCTCTGAAGACGATGGTGACGGCAAACGGAGCCCCGGGTCGAGTTTCCAAGCTCGTCTTCGCAAGATTCGGGAGAGGGGTCGGGGCAAGGTGTCGAAAGTTGCCCGACAGGCACCTGATGACGATGATTCAGATGATTCGCTGGATGACGGGTTCCCGCCCTGGACGCGTGGCGCAGATGACGAGGAGTTCACGGCACAGATCAACGTGAGTTTGTTAGGTGGTTACACTATCCATTTGTCTCAGACGCAATGGCCAGGACATCCTCGAAGAACACAGCGACATCGTCACTGGACATAAACGCAAGCAATAATGGAAACAACTCTTCCGCAACCTGCACCAAGGCTATGTGGACGGGTATGACCCTCGATGAGCCCATGGACACCCAAGCAGTCTCTTTACCCGTAAAAAGTACGTTCTTCTTTCCACTTGTACCTAACGACGCCCAAATCAATTCAATAACTGGCAGAAGGCAAGAAAGGCAAAGGCAAAGCCGGATACTTCGTCGACGAACTACAAGCTCAATGAGAACGCGACCGAGCCAAGAAAGCCGAATACAAACGCCAACGCCATGAAGCTCGACTACAGGCCGCAGTCGATCCATTCAGCAACCATAAGAGCGGCAAGAAGGCCCACAAAGCAATGCTTGCAGCGTCCAAACTCAACCCCGAGGATCTCGTCAGCATGGTACCGAACGCCATTGTGGATATGGCATCTCTCGAAGCATAAATACGGCGTTTCGTTGATGATATCGGGGGGAAATCGAGCATGGCGCTTCCCGCTATGGATAAGGCGTCGCGGAAGAGGGTTCACGAGCTCGCAGCGGCATTTGGCCTCTCGAGTCAAAGCAAAGGCAATGGGTTGAGGCGATACACGACTCTGATGAATACGATGAGGACGAGAATCGTCAAAGAGGGTAGGGTGAAGGCGATAATGAAGCGGTTCGGAAATACGTTCGATCGTGCGTACGATCGGAAGAACGGCGGGGATAGTAAAGGGCGGCTGCCGACACACCGCGAGGGGGACGAAGTGGGAAAGGTGCGTTTTTTCGGAACCACTCCAATCTCCTGCATGCTCGGTTCGCTTTGCTGACTTATGTTTATTTGTGAACTGTGCTGTCGCAGGAAGCACCCAAGATCGGGGAGAGTAATATCGGGTTCAGGATGCTGGCATCGATGGGGTGGTCGGACGGAGATAGGATCGGAGGG
>MU123800.1:0-110798 GCA_014904935.1 Melanogaster broomeanus | reverse complement strand
TCATGTGTAAAACTTTCTGTTTCGTTTGGACCAAACAAATCTTTCCTAATCTCAGGCAACATCTACCCGATAGTGTCAGCATCCAGAATCACTGCCAAACGGGAGGCCACTCGCCCTGTCTTCAAGCAATCTCAGGCGCTCATCCAAGGTATTGTCAATTGTTATCCGCCTGCTGCCACTGACGAGCTTGATGCCTCCAGCACTGTTCCCAGATGAATTATCAGCATACAATAATTCTGTAAGTAGCACAGAAGGAAAAGGAAATACCCAGCATTGCTCAGCGTGGACTCGACATCGCAGATGACCTGTCGTCCGCTGAGTTGCGTGTAAGTTTCGGCAGCAGCTTCCCAGCTTTCTGGACGAGCTCAGCGTCTTTCTCCCGCGCAATGAGTGTTACGTTGGGATCCATCAGTTGGAGGGAAGCTTGTACGATGGCGCCTTCGAGAAACTGTAAGTACCGTCCCTCATCCTCACCGAAGGTCAGGATCTGCGCTCGCGCGGTTGCGAACAACTCTTGCAGTTGCTCTTCCCTTCGGTGCAGGAGCTTTAGACGCGACTTGTTCGTCAGGTTAGAGCGTGCACTGAATATTGCGCGTGGTTGATTAGATGAATATGGAACCGAAGGAGGTGCTGTGAACAACACGTACATCTTCTGTGCGACCTCAGCACCCTTGCGCTTCTTTTCGTAGTTTGCATCAATACCTTGCTGCTCTTGCTTTACGAATTTGGCCTGTACACGATAGCGTAAACAGGATATGGACGATCAGTCGGTTTGCTGCGGACGGCGACGAGACACGTGGGCACACCTTCTCGATGGCAAACTCTTCATCAGCTTTGACCTTTATCTCGCGCGCCTTTTCCAAGGCTTCCTGCTTGATGAAGGCCACCTAGATAACACAGTTCACGATGAGCTCCACAGTAACCGACGGTAAATGCCCGACGAACCATCTTGTTCATCTCGCTCAGCACTTCCTCATCGTTGAGAGGTCTCGCGGCCATTGTTATGCTGTGCACCTATGGCTAGCCGATATGTCGTATGGTGTACGGTTACGTCGGAAATGGAGAACGGGAGATGATGTGCACTCTACCGTCAAATGCAACCTTTAGATCACGGTAGGTGACACACGCACGAGGTAAGAAAAGGAAAGTATTAGTCAGCGTCGGGAAGTGCGTGCTTGCAGTTGGCAGTTGGCATTTTGCCACTCTTTTATGTAGCGAGGCACGAGCGGAGTGGAAGAGATAATCTAGTCTTTGCGCGAGGCTTACTTCCGTGCCGCTACCATCGCTCGCCTCTGTGTGCTGAGCCTTAGCACACCCATCTTTGTCTTTTCTGAGCCTTTATCATACATATACAAAGCAAATTCTCAAATTCTATAACGTTTATCTCGGCCACCACGCGACATGGCAGACCCATCCCTCGAAACATGCCCAGACTTCAACTCTGATGGTTTCAGAACCATCCGAGATTTCATGATCGCGGGCTCACATGAAACAGAGGAACAAACTGTAGAACGGCTGATCATAAGTTGGACAGAGGACCACAATAGACGCTCAAGATTATGGCAAGATCAACAAGCAGCTGAAGCTGAAGCTGCCGAACAAGCACAACGAGCACGTAGAGAACGAGAAGAGGAAACACAACGCTTAACTGAGGAAGAGGCTGAACGAGAACGCCGCGAAGCAGACAAGAAGAAGGCCAAACTAAACGACTTCGACGACACCCTTGTCGTAGACAATGTCATTGCTCCCCGCCCTTCCCAATACGCTTTACAGAAACTAAGTTCTTTCGAATACGTTCCATTATGGTACTTCTCACCAGAAGGTTGCAGAGACGCAGCAAGAAATAGCACGGTTTCCGCTGATGATGCCTTTGGCATCACCAAGATCGACGACGTCCTTACCGTTCGCCCCATAGCTGCCGTGAAGGCTTCACGCAATGCTGTTGAAGATCACGAACTAAACATAACTGACTTCCTCCGGGCAAAAAATAGCTACCTCCACCACTTGGACAAGGCTGGATGGACTCAGAGGCACACGGACTCCCTCGCGCAATTCTACTGGCACCTCGAAAACCATCCCTTCCGTGACGACACCATCATAATGACATACGCCCATCGTGTCCGGCGCAATTGGCATGATAATCTAAAGCTTGGCGAGGGCTTCAATATCGCCATCATCAACGAAAGCTTGATGAACACCATCGCATTCGAGGTCAACACTACAGCACAACACAACACCTTGCGCAAGATTGAAGACATGGCGTCCCCAGCCACCACGTCGCACAACCACGGGCGTAATGGCCGGCGCCTCGCATCCAGCTCGAACACCTCACGAGATGACCCCCCCGTCAGCATAATTCGCGTTCTCGTTCCCCCCATCGACACAACCATAACAACCAGCATTCCCGGCCACGATCCCCCTCCCAAAAACCACATAAATGCGACAGACGTTTTTCTAGAAGCACAGGCAAATCTGGCCGATCAGCCTGCGCAATCTGCCTCGGCCGACATGCGCACCAAATCTACCAGTGAATTATGGGACGGCTCCAAACCTCATTGCCACCGCAACTCGGACGGGCGCATCATCAACCCCAAGGGGCTCACAGTCTGCGCGGACTGGCAACGCCCACGCAGATGCTCCTCCCTTCACAATTCGTCGAGACACGAATGCTCAGGCTGTGGAAATGAAGACCATGGAGCTCAAATGTGCCCTCGAGCTCAGAAGGAATAAGGCCTTAACCCCATACAAACCGGATGCATGGCAGCGTCTCCTCGATGCCTTGGGCCTCATCAGTAAATACTCGTCGATACCCACCGCCCTGCAGATAGGTTTCAACCCAGGAATCCCCCCCGTAATGTCTACCTATACCCCTGTTAATCGCCCCTCAATCACGAAACACGCCGACATATTCAAAGAAACAGTTTCGAAGGAATTTGATAAGGGTCGTTACCTCGGCCCCTTTTGCAAGGAAGCCATCGAAGCAGTCATCGGTCCCTTCCAAACCTCGCCTCTATCCTTAATCCCGAAGCCAGGCAAATATCGCCTCATACAAAATCTGTCCCATCCGCACGTTCCGGCCTACACTTCGTCAATTAATTCCAGGATCGACTCCGACCTTTTCCCGTGCACATACAGCACTTTCTCAGTAGTATGCCCCCTGGTTTGGGGACTACCACCAGGATCACAAGCAGCAATCCGCGATGTGTCAGAAGCTTATCGAACAGCACCATTGCATCCTTCACAATGGGCGGCTCTCGCCATCAGCTCTCAGAGGACAAGTTCGCTCTCGACACGTGCTTCTACTTCGGACTAGGGCCATCAGAGGGCGTATACGGTGAGCTCAGCGGAGCCGGAGCAGACATTTTTCGTTACAAAGGTATTGGACCCATCCTGAGATGGGTTGACGACCGCATATTCTTCCGCATAGTACTACGCAAATATTTGCATGTATATAATTCCATGCGAGCACGCACGGCCAGCGAGTTTACACAGGAAGGGGGTCTTGTCATCAGAGGTGGTCGAAAGTGGTACAAAGGAACAACCATGTCAAACAACGAAGCCGAAGAATTTGACGAAGATATGTCTTTCCCTTTACAAGACCTATCAGCCTCTTCACCTCGCAATCTCGGAATTCCTTGGGAACCATCCAAAGACGCACCATTCTCGCCAATCCCTCCCTTCATCGGATTCGTATGGAACCTTGACACACGAACCGTCAGCCTCACGCACACCAAGAGGCTCAAATACGTCGACGCCATACTCGATTGGGAAAAGAAGCGCACATACGTCTTATCAAAAGCCCAGAAATTGCATGGCAAACTCATGCATGCGTCACTCATCCTCCCCGTGGGACAGGCGTACCTCATTAATCTCGAGACAACGCTGTCACTATTCAGGGATAAACCTTTCATGCCCAGGACCCCCCCCCCCCCATGAGGCACACCCGACGACCTCATATGGTGGAAGAATGCCCTCATGACCCCCCCCCCCCCAACTCCCATCCCAGGCCCTGTCTCGCTCACGCTTTTCTCGTCTTTTCCGACGCCAGTCCGAGCATAGGGATCGGCATCACAATCAACGGGAGGTGGCGGGCTTGGAGACTTCTCCCTGGATGGCAAAAGGATAACCGGGACATTGGCTGGGCAGAAAGTGTCGGTCTCGAACTGCTCGACCGCCCCATCCTCGCTACCGGTGCCACCGACATTCACTTCAAGGCTTTCGGAGATAACCGCGGAGTGGTGGTCGAAGGCCGGTGGAAAGGTTGTGGTCATGATAAACCCACGATCGACACCTTCAAACGCATCCACACGCTCGCTACCGAGTCCAAGTGCACCATACTCACTCGTTATGTACCAACCGCAGACAATCCCGCGGATGGCCCCTCGTGCGGCATATATGCCCCTACATCTCCTCCTTCCCGAAATTTCCCTGCCCCCTGCACTCACACCCTTCATCTCAAATTTCAATGCCCCACACCTCACGCTCCAGGAAACTACCGCACAGCAACCGCTTCCACGTGCTGAAACCAATCAGACCGAGCGAGAGAGGAGAAAGCGTTTGCGCATCAACCGAGAATTCGAACGACAACGAGAAGAGGCCTTCGAAACGGCGACAAATCACTTACCATGGTGATTTAACTCCAAACCCCTCCCCACCGCGGCTTCCCTGCCCAGCCAAAGAGAGACTTCGCCTCTGGATACTGACAACCTCCCGCATACCCCCGCATACCCCTTTCACCCACACGCTCATTAACCGTCTCAACGTGGAATGCATCAGGGACGTCATCGTTCATACTCGAGCCGACAGACATATGCTTGCACCTTTTATGCAAGCCAAGCCAGTCATGCAGAAAACTTCCTGTGCTGCTGCCCTAGACCGCCAGACGGCACTAACGAACATCGCCAGTAAGTCGCCAACTCCTCCTAACTGTAGGGGTCCACGCTTCGCTGGCTGCGTTGTCGTCAGACTCCTAATAACTTGGGGATCACAGCTCATCTCAACCCTACAGGTCAGTTGCACCCCGGGGCCGGACAGCGCTACGCGCTGGTCGCCCACACACTTCCGCGCTGCACATTAATCGCATTAATACTATCCACTTTGTATCTACGTCTTTATGCTGATCACATCCCCACTTTGAGCCGCATTTTCCCAAGCGAAGCTCAAAGACTATGAGACTCGGATAACCTGTGGGGCGAGGGAAACAATCCTTTCTGCATCCCTTTACATAAATTTGTACAGGGTCAAGATGTTGATCTCTTTTGAAGTGCACTTGTAAGAGTTGCCGGTGGTTGTTGGAGGCAAAAAAAAAAACAAGACATAGTGTCCAAAAGATGTTCTTGCTGCGCTGCATTAAGGGGGAATCGAACCCCCGGCGGGTCGATGGCAACGACCCAGGTTACCACTACCCCATTAATGCTGTGTTATCGTCAGTCACAATTACAGGTAGCTCTCATGATCAGACTGCGACTTGTTGCAAAGTGACAACTTGCTGTTTGTCACTCTTCCTAGAACCTGAAGCTGAAGTCTTGAGTACCTGTTTCGGCCGACTGACCTTTTGAGAGCACTGTGGTGAATGTTCACCTGACACCACCATATGCTGGTTTCGTCTTCCACTCTGTCCTTAACCTTGGAGTCTCCCAACTGCTCGAGTGTGTAGAGGCATGTGACACGTGATATACGATGCCCATAGATCTTATATGGTTCCATTTCCGTCTTCATCCACGACTCCACGCACTCACGCCAAAGAGAAACCCCGTCGCATCCAAATTTGCCTCACTACCTGGTAGTGTTCCAGCCAGGGCTTTGAGTCCACGGAGCATCTATGTGGCTTCGACACCCTGCTCACTGCGTTGTACATTACAAGAAGCACATAACGGACTTCATTCATACATAACCTCTTCTGGACTTGGGAGTCTCTGGTAAGTTAAGATGGATTCACTGATCGAGCTCCTCCGTGCTAGTCTCTGGACCTATATTCTTTCTCAATTTCAATGTCTCTCGGGTTTCTACCATATTTCGTGCAGATACTGTTCAGACGGCTTTGTTGTCTCGTCACGATTACGACATGTGTGTCGCGCCACACACTCTATTCCTCCTGGCTTCCCAAGCTCTGGGAATGGCCTTTGGTATACTACACCAGGAACATCATGGGCGCACGAATTACTTCCGGTTGGCAATGGATACATAGCTGGTGTGTGCTAGTCATTGTCAGTGGACATCATGCCTAAGAGGTATGGTGCTTGCAGCTATGTTGCCTGGAGGTACTTCGCAGGAGTCGACTTCAGCTCAACATCGAGTCTCTCTGGTCCGGAGGACCTTTCCAGGATCCTGTACGTGTTTGCGCAAACTCCTGCACACTCATGATGTGCTCTGTCGAAAAGCACACCATGCACCAAACCTAATTTACTGCACATTCTGAATCGCAACACACCTGAGACTTATGCATTTCACAGACTTACAATGGCGGCAATAGCCTGGACTCTCAGCACACACAACTTAACCAAGACATGCAGAGGATTCGACAAAGTATTTTCACTAGTCCAACTGGCACAATTCATAGTAAGACAGACATATCCGTATAAGTAAGCTCAGGAAGAATTAATCTCATCTGGAAGACATTCGAGGAGATCATGGCCGATGCTGGCGCGTACGGTGAGTAAGGAATGTGCCATTTAGAGCTCACGTTCACTCACACCTCCCGCTATACTTGTCTTGGTTTATCTTGGCGCACCGTCTCCAGGCTCATATGCCATGGCGGGGTATTTGCTGGCGACGATGAAGACCTCAGGTCCAGCCACGGACTATTGGAGGTGGCTGGATATAGACGAAGCGGTCTCCCGCACGATGTGGTCCCAGGGAGGCGCGACTTTCTTCCGGTACTAAATTTATTGTTTTTGGAAGACGAACTAGCTAACTAACCCATCCATCAGGGAGACATTCTGCTCGCATCCCCTTCAAGCTTGCTTGCAATACGTGAACACCACCGCGAAGGTTCTCCCGTCACTCTCTTACGCCTACTCCGTCGCAGAGACTGGCCTTCCGACTCCCAATGTCACATGTTTCGACAATTCAACGCTGAGGATCAGGAACTATGTCTACATCCCTGGAATGCTCTACGAGATTCTAGCTCAGGTGGTGGCACCAGGGGGGAGAGTGGCATGTTCCGCAGTCACTGATTCAAATTCTCCGAACGCCACGCTCCATGTGACTGGTGCATCTGAGACGTGGATTACTTTGGTTGGTGATACTGATTACGACATGGCAGCCGGAAATGCGGCTTCCAACTACTCATTCCAAGGCCAAGATCCCCATAATTCCCTCGTTGCCCTTTTGTCTTCTGCAAATCTTGGCTTCCGGAGTTATAGCTCCATCCTCGCGGAGCATATCGCTGACTATAACTCTATCCTCAGCCCGTTTTCGCTTTCGCTTGGCCAGACACCGGACTTGGACACACCTACGGATCAGATCGTTGCATCATACCAGACATACGTCGGGAATACATATTTAGAATGGGTATTGTTTAATTATGGCAGGTATCTATTGGCTAGCAGCTGCTAGAGGTACTCTACCGGCAAACCTGCAAGGGCATGTGGGCCGAAGGATCATCCAATGCATGGGGAGCGGGTGAGTGTCATGACCATCTGAACAGACAGTCACTTTTTTGATGAATGAGATGCGAGTAGATTATCGTGAGTCTACTTTACATGAGACCCGCCGAGTCATCAAAATTTGAATTCTGTTGTCAGATTCCAACATCAACGTCCAGATGAACTACTGGTTCGCTGAGATGACAAACATGGATGTAGTTACTCCGCTGTTCGATTACTGTCAGGTGCGCTTTGAGCGACCACGAAAGAATAATGACATGTGACTATTCACAGAATACCTTGGCTCCCCGTGGCGCGTACACTGCCTGGGTTCTGTATAACATCAGCTCCGGGTGGGTGACGCACAATGAAGTTCAGTTTAATCCCTGTTCTGGTATTCCAAGCATTAATTCTAACTTGGTGTAGATGAACGTAAGATGAGTTTACACTCATTTATCCTTGAGGTATGCTTAGGCTCCACAGATCTTTGGGCACACTGGTATGAAGTGGAGCGGAAACTCAGCCCCGTGGGCAAACTACCCTGGTATGTCGGACGTCGGCAATCGGACCATTGTCTCTCGTTAACACTGCTGCTGTTCCGCATCCAGAGTCAAATGCTTGGATGGTAAGTCACTACAATTGGTCATGCAAGTGGTCATGGTCATTCTTTTAGATGATCCACGTTTGGGATCACTTCGATTATACGAACGACGTTCAGTGGTGGCAGACTCAAGGGTGGCCACTTGTCAAGGTGACTTCTGCAGCTACCTTACCGAGATGATTCGTTATGCTGAATCTTCTTCAGTCGGTCGCAAGCTTCCACCTCGAGAAGCTCATTGAAGACTTATATTTTAATGACTTGACTCTTGTTACTGCACCCTGCAACTCCCCCGAACAAAATCCCATCACCTTTGGTGCGTTCAGAGAATATTATCACTTCGGGGGGATTGAGAGCGCAATAGGCTGTGCTCATTCCCAGCAAGTCATCTGGGAACTTTTCAACATAATCGAGAAGGGATTCGCTGCTGCGGGAGATACAGACACGGAGTTCCTTAATGGTATGTTTGGGACCTGGCAGATTGCTGTTTCCTCACCGAAGCCGTCAGTCGTGCTTGCGAAGCGTGACCAGATGGACAAGGGCCTTCGTATTGGAGGGTGGGGTCAATTGCAAGGTTGGTCGTGCTAGCTCTCTTATCTACCCGATCCGCCAACTAACCCTTTTTTGTAGAGTGGAAAGTCGACATGGATTCCCCATCAGATACCCATCGTCATCTCAGTCACTTGATAGGTGCAAGTATGCTCAATGGATGCCCCAGCTGATCCAGCTCACCGGAATTTACAGCTATACCCCGGATATTCGATCACGTCCTATGATCCTGTTCTGCAAGGTGGACTAACGGTGAACGGAACATTCATGAACTATACCAAGGAACAAGTTTTGAGTGCAGCTGAAATAAGTCTGCTTCACAGAGCCAACGGCACTGGCACAGATGCCGACGCCGGATGGGAAAAGCTCTGGAGAGCTGCTGCGTGGGCGCAGCTCGGCAACGAAAGTGAATTTTATAAGGAGCTCACGGTATGTTTTCCCTTCGCACTGAGGCTCATAAGATGTCTAATTAATTGACCTGTCAGTTCGCCATCGAAAGGAACTTTGCTGCGAACTTGTTTGATCTCTATAACGGTGGAGATAGCGTTTTCCAGATTGATGCCAACTTTGGATATCCCGCTGCAGTCTTGGTTAGTACTTTATCGAAACTATACTGTGTGCATCATTGGTTCATCTATCTTCACCAGAACGGCCTGTTGCAAGCACCGGACGTGGCCAATATCAACATTCCGCTGCAAGTGACGCTCCTGCCAGCCTTGCCCCCACCTGGTCATCCGGTGAGATGAAAGGTGCTCGCATCCGTGGAGGAATTACCATCGACTTTGCATGGAGCGCTGGCAAGCTCACCTCCGCCATTTTCATTGTTGATGACAATGTTGCCGGACGGGAAAGAGATGTCGTTGTGAACTATGGACATCGGGTTATAGGGAAATTCCGGAGCAACGGGGGGACGATAGTCATCCTTGCCTTTTGATGGGTCTTTTGACTCCACAAAAGTTGATCTGTAATAGTGTAAGTTTTCGGTGTATGGACACCAGATGTAATGTAATGAGCTGGTTGGTTGTTGTAAGTATAATACTTGTTGTAATACAACAGCCACCGAAGTTACTTTATAGAACTTCAGAATTGTTTTGTATTCACTTAGCATCGCATTAATGGGGTAGTGGTAACCTGGGTCGTTGCCATCGACCCGCCGGGGGTTCGATTCCCTCTTAATGCAGTCCTATATTTTTTCTGCCTTTACATCCTTCTACTAGTAGAACTAGGACCAACATCTTTTTGGCAAGTCTGACTATAGCGCCACTACCTGATCTACGATGTCCAAGGCAATATCGGAGTCGGACGAAACCACGACGCCATCCCCGGACATCCAGTCTCAACTTCAATCATTCCCTTCCGTGATCCTGCAATGGCCACCACTGCAGACAGAATCGGAGGGAACGTCACAAGGCCGGACGTTTCAAGAGATGGCGCTTGACCTCACGAAGCCCCACGAGTCTTCAGATGGTGCTTTAACGAACAAATACGACCTCCTCTGTCCGCGAGGATGTCGAAGTGTCATCCTGAAGAGTGGCGCTGGTAAGTGGGTCGAGCGATCTGGCGTTGAGGAGGTGAGGTTGATCATCACCAAGTCGTCTGAGCGCTAATTGTATGGTAGATGGACACCCCAGGACACCCCCTGAATCCAGCCCTGGCCTCGCTGCCAGCACCACCCGCAACGGTACCATGGTGGCTGGTGACTCCATCCCCAATGGCGTTCGAGAACATTGGATTTTCTCGATCTGTAGTTTCGGCCGGAGACTCGTCAGGTACTAACAGCTTTGATCATGCCTCACAGCAAGGCTGACTCGGATGCCCCTGAAATAGTGCCGCCAAAGCTGCTTAATTTTTTGATCTGTGCAGACTGTGACGTTGGGCCGCTCGGTTGGTGTGAAGAGGGTGGCAGGGAGTTTTGGTTAGCGTGCTCACGAGTCATGTATGCAGTATCACAGTGAGACCTTGGGCCTCGGTGCAGCTATGAGCCTCTTAGATCATCTGCACCATGTATCATGCATGTGGGTGTCTTTAATGGTGTTGTTACACGATTGCGCTAGCTTAGTAGACTCTGCCATACGATTCACGAATACAGGAACTTCGAAACGAGAAAGAGACTGAACTGCAACTTGAAATACGATCACCGTACCACCGAATATTCGAATGCGCTCGTTTTCGCCAGGGATTCTACATCAGACTGGACTACCTTCGGGGAGCAGAAGAGTTTTCTCTCCGGAGTCGTTGCCTCCCTTCTGCCAAAGCTTGGACTTGTCTCGCCACTCGGGGTACGCTTTGAAGATGCTCCAGGCGTCGTCAATGAGATCTCCAAGAAGCTTCTTGTCCTTTGTTGAGAATTGCGACGACTCTGGGTCGGCATCGTCTACGTGAAGGTCCGGAACCCTGTACAAGTTGTCTGCTGTCCAGGAGGTTCCGCTTAGCGATGTTTGATACTCCTCTTCCCAGTAACGCCTCAACTCGTCGACTACCTTTTTCCTCCAATATTTCCAAACAGGCGTCTGGTTGGGTATGATCCGCATCAAAATCTCGCATGGGTCGAATTCCCGTGGATGTGGGCGACCTTCTCCCAGGACCAAGCAGGCGAAGACCGCCATTTGCGTCCTGGTCCCGAATGACCATTTCTCCATCACCACGTCGAGCTCCTTACAAAGGAGCCCCCGTTGAACCTTCTCCTTCTCATCCGACGCCACGTATAGGTGGTAACACCCTGACGCGATGAACGAGACAAGATACGTAATCTGGCCGAAGACGGTACTAGCCGGTATGAGGAGAAGTTGCGCTAAAAATTGGGTCATCAACAGGAGCGAGCATACTCCTACGGTGTAATGATCGGGGTCCGCCTTGGCAAACTCAAGCGCGAACTCCCCTTTTGGTGACCACATTCACGTCCGCTTCATCTCCTTTTAATATGATGAGCTCGCTCTTTGGGAACATCAACCCATCTCCCGGGGGCGAATTTTTGGATGGCACTGGAATTTGGAAGCTTAGCTTCGCTGTGCCGAATGCAATGGAGGAGATGCCACTGCTGACGATGCCGAGGAGGATGAGGGATGCACAGATCGGGTCATGAACGAGCAGGCAGGCGATGCAAGCCAATATGCTGATCAACGACGGCACGACAGCTAAGCACGCAAGCTTGGGGCCTGCGCTTCGGAACAGGTCTGGAGTTTGGAGGTGCTGCCATCTGCAGCATGGCGTTGAGGAAGTTTCATAACGGTGACTATGCAGGTCCCGGTCTTCCTCGCTGGTTCACCATCTGTCTTCCGGAGCTTGAGCTCCTGAGGGCGACAGTCCGCACATTCCTTGGCCATCAAGTAGCCCAAATACCGCGTCTCCATTTTGGTTCCAGAAAATGTCCCATTGTATTCAGGTCCCGGCATGCCAGCGAGGGCGAAGGTCGTTGTAGGAGGCTCATTTGGTCCAGGAAAGACACTGTCCCAGACCCGGGAGTTCGCCATCTGCCCAAATTTCCTGGCGACGGTTACTGTCCCAGGGTAGTTGTACCATCCCGCCCATCTACGACCCTCATATAGATGGAGCGTCTGCAGTGCGAGGACTGCACTGTCGCCTCCGAACAGTCCGACCGCGCCAGATAAGTCAAGCTTGTAATTGCTTGTATTGACATTTTGAAGCATTTGGCTAAGGGAGACCATCGCGGTGGGTTACTTCTCTGGGGTTCTAGCACCCTCGCTCATCCCTTGCTGGCGCATTTTAACAGGATACAGTTTGTCTATCCACGCCTGATGACGTCTGCACACTCTCCTTACTGTGCTTCCTTCAGCACGCCTCCTGTGCATCACCTTTCACGAGATCAAGAACAGAACAGCACCTGGGCGCTTTGAATCCTTCTGTGAGGCCGAAATGGAAGAATCTGATACACGCGTTGTCCTATTTTCCTCATGGTAGAATGCCGAGCGTTCAGCGACATCACTTCACCCGTCAAGTAGCTTAAAGTTAGGCTCCCGCTTGTCTTCTACTAGTTGACTCTACTGATAACAATCCAGTTCTTGACCGTCTATGCTATTTTTGCATCACAGAGCAAGGCTGGAGGCACGCCGAAATCTTACAAGCAGATCTTACAAGCATTCATTGCCTAGCTTCCCAAACACGCCTTCCTGTGCTTCTTTCAACACGTATGAGCGTCCAACCATCAGGGAGTGTTAGGTGAGGTTAGGTGGCCTTCAACACACGAGCTCACCCAGGTCGCATGGGCGCCTGAAGCTCCACCATCCGGTTCTCGTCCTCTATTGGCTCGTGGCAGGGCCCTGAGGCCTGAGGGTTTGACATTCGCGAAGTCGTGATCCTTTGATGCTATTCCACAGCTCCGCTTACGAAGTCACGATGCGACCGCACTGAATGCTCGCATCGTTGCACAGGCGCGGGTTCATTCCTTGGGAGTCGGACCAAATTCGCATTCAGCTGTCTCAAGTGAACGCTTCTGGCATGGTTGCGAACCACCGAACGGATGTCCACACGCGCTCGAGGTGCTGTACTAACCCCGCACCCAGGCTGTACCTGCTTCATATTCCTGAACTACTGGAACACCCAAAATGTTGTAGCATCCTCAGTATGAATAACTCTATCTCAGGGCTGCAAGTCAATGCCATAAATTTCGCTGCAGCCAGCTCAGCCATGAACATGAACATTCATTCCATGAGCGATGCCAGTTGGCATACAAGGGACGATCGATGATCAATTGACCCATGCGTCGAAGACAAACTGGTCGACATATTAGCCATGCGTATAGGCTCAAAAGAAGCCGCCTGCTAAGTTGTTTGTCCGGAACACCTGAGTACTAATACATGTCACTACACGATATCAACTTTGGTTGTCAGCGTCGCGGACGCAGAGATAACAAGGAGTCGACTAGTCCGAAGGACCCACTGTTGTAGGGTGGGATTCATCACTATAACATGCAGCCTATCTGTGCTTATGACGTGGATGATATGTCCTTGAGCGCCCTCGTAGCAAGAGGGGGGACGGGAGCAGCATCGATGTGGATGCGACTGGAGAACCACAGCAAGATGACACCATGACGAAACCGTTTCACACCCCGCAACACGCACTGAGGGACGATTAGGCATATCAAGAATACTTTTGAATCCTGAAGCGTTTGTCCCAGATGTGCTGAATTATTGAGAAAACCAAAGTGTATTGAGGGTTGAGGATGGCATTGATGATGATGTTCAAGTTGAATTCCGACTGCCGAGCCTGCGAAATAGATGGCACGTTGTGACCAGGTTGCACACTTTCAGCCATCTCGCCATCACACCTTGTCTGTTTCTGCGTTGGTTGTTGACGGACGACAAAGCAACAAGTTCAAGTTGTTTACGCCTTCAGTTTCGTTCTCTGCTGGGCGTAGGCCGGTCAATCTGACCTGGAGCGCTTATCGAACATCTCACCAACGCACCACAGAACGCGTCCTTCTTTTCTATAACTTTTCTACCGATTTTTGTTGATCCATCCATCCCATACCACTCGATACCCTGGTTTCTACAAGGCCCATAAAGTTGCAGCTTCCAGCAAGGCTTCATCTAGATACCAATTCTACGTTGACCTGTAATGTCCGCCCCGACAAGTTCAACCTCGATGGCTGGCCCAAGCGGTCAAAATCCGCATCCCCTGCTGGAGAACAACGAAGAGAAGAACAGCGTGGTTATCAAAGTCGGGATGGTCGGGGATTCACAGATAGGCAAAACGAGTCTCATGGTCAAGTATGTAGAAGGCAGCTTCGATGAGGATTATATCCAGACGCTGGGTTGGTCCTCGTGTTTCACGAAACACATTCATGCGCTCAAGTGGTTATGTTTAGGCGTTAACTTCATGGAGAAAACCATATCTGTGCGGCGGACGACAATCACTTTCTCCATCTGGGATCTTGGAGGGCAACGTGAATTTGTGAACATGCTACCTCTTGTTTGCAATGACGCAGTCGCCATACTCTTCATGTTTGACCTTTCACGAAAGTCGACGTTGAACTCGGTGAAAGAGTGGTATCGACAAGCAAGAGGGTTTAACAAGGTGAGCCCAAGAAGTGCCGCTTCCTGCACCCAGTCGAGCTATACCATGCGCGATTTGGGACGCGTTACTTCTGCTCTTTCTTTCTTTTATTGAGGTCTCGTGCGCGGAGTAACTCATCGACAATTTTCCAGACCGCAATTCCTTTCTTGATTGGGACGAAATTTGATACGTTTGCAACATTCCCGCGAGACGAGCAAGAGGAGATTACTAAACAGGTCTGTGTCATTTTTGTTAATTCGGTAGGTCTTCTACTAACGTCACTTTAAAGGCGAAGCGATTTGCGCGAGCCATGCATGCATCGTTAATCTTCTGCTCGACCTCCGCATCAATCAATGTTCAAAAGATCTTCAAGATCGTGCTTGCAAAGGCATTTGACTTGAAATGCGTGATTCCGGAGATCGAAGGCGTTGGAGAGCCTGTGCTTATTTATGTGGATGTATAACATTGTGGATAGAATGCTCCTTTAGACGACGGGAGGACGGAGGTGTGCTGCAAGAACGGACGATTCGGGATTCACAAAGGTGATGTTGTATCACGTTTGATAATACTTTCTTGCTGAACACGATCTTCTGTTGTGACCTTTGGAAGTAGGTCGCATGCTAACAGTGTGGGGAGCTCTCTTGTGGCATCTCACAATCTAGCATACCGTCTCAACGCTATGCTTTGGCTGTCCCTCTTTGTGGCTACTTGATAAGGACGCTCAGTTCAGTGGTCTCCTCGTCCTGTGTTACTACACTCTTTGATTCACCGTTGGTCTATCTATCGTATCACATTAGCTTGCAGTATCCGCGCTGCCTCCAATCACCTCCCTTTGTTTTCGCCACTGATCAACACCATCGTCTTCTTATGTTGTCGCTTCTTTGCTTCTGCATCACCATCCTCGCTCGTCCTTGCAAACATACCGTTTTCTCCGATTACTCACTTATTTTCAACTTCCATCACAACCGATTCAGCATATTTCCAAAACTGACACCCTCCTCCACACTCGTTTAAACGTTTGAAGTAGTACCCTTTCTCGGAGAGGCGTCCTGTACTGTTGCTATGCTCGATACATTCCCAACATGTCTTAATGCTTTCGTATGATATTCCCCTACTTAAAGCGTGGAGTGTGTCTGGAAGACGCGAGGATGTCGATATAGATACCATCACAGCAATAAGCCTTGAAGCCCTTTGGACGCCGAAGCTTCCAGAAGTTGCCAGAAACACATCGACTCGTGCACGTGATTAGGCTTCATCTGATCTTTTTCAGAACCCAGATTCATAGAAGCACTTTTCGGATACCTCTTGGAGCGAACCGGGAAACATCCTCTGTGGTCGTTTGAAGCAGGTATGTAATATCATTACATAATTGAAAGGTTCAAACGTTCAGCTGTTGGTTGGCCGTCCGCGGTCATACATACTCCTAGGACGGTCACCTCTCGTTCAAATTTCTCACCGATGGGCCACTGGCAATATCCGAGCGCACTTGTGTGGTTTGCTGAATGTACCATTCGAGACCTTGTGGTGGTAGACATGCGGGGAATCCAGTTATCCAATGTGAGTTGACCATTGTTAGATGAAAACGGACAAATAACGACTTCACCGTAAAGACTGTTCAAGAAGCCTGCTGATCGCATACATAGGTACATGTGTTGTCGAACAAATGAGCAGTCAGAACAGAAGCTGAAATCCTGAGATGAACGAATCCCCTTGCAGAGTGAACGCAATAAAATACGATCGAAAATGAAGAAGAAGACGAGAAAGAAGAAGACGAAAGCTGAGGCTTTATGCAAGTCCATAACGGCCCTTGAACCACGGCCAGCGTGCGCAGAGTACTAAGGGAAATCGATGTGCCAAAGAGAGTGGTGCGGAGACGATAGGTGAGATTACGTTGCACTATCCCATGACGTGCCCATAGTTGACGCTCTCGCTGAGGTGTTCGTTGGCAGGGTTGTATGTAAAGCCTCTGAATCGATCTTGGACTGTCTCCGACAAGCGGGAGTCCTCCACCACAGAGTCTTGTGCTTCTTCATTTGTGAAATCAGGATCGAAGTTGGCAACGTCGAGAACGGATTCCTATCGCGACAACGTGAGTGGAAGGGCTCACACTATCGAGCAGCGTTGTCTACTTACCACGCTGGGCTTGAATGGTGGTTGTATCTTCTTTTGCAGCAACCTGCGCAAATGCATCAGTACCATTCCTGGTGGCACCAAGTCAGCAGGCTCACATGTTCCAATCAATATACTTGGCAAAGAAGGGGTGTCTCTTGATCTCTTCCCCACCATTGGCGCCAAGACGCCGAGCTGGGTCACGTTGGAGAAGCAAGGTCATGACACTCTTTGCCTCTGCGGATATGTCGGATGGGAACAGTAATGGGTCCGTAAGGATGCGTTGGTACATCGTGTTCACGTTCTCGTCATAGAAAGGTGGGAGACCAGTCTACCAAACCCTGAATACGTTGTCCCATCGCTAGCATAAGGAAGTGCTCACCATCATCTCGTATAGAAGGACGCCAAGTGTCCACCAATCAACGGTCTTCGTGTAGCCTTGGCTCTCAAGGAGCTCTGGGGCGATGTATTCTGGAGTCCCACAGAAGGCTGAAGACGGCATTGTGTCAATTATATGCCTCGAGACCCGAGCCATGCAACCCTTACTGTTCGTTTTCTCTGTTTCCGACATATTCAGCTTGCAAAGACCTGGCGTAGATGTGAGATACGAAGCAACACGCCGAAGGCAAAAACCGGACCGAAATCACAAAGCGCGATGTGTCCAGTATAGTCAAGCAAGATATTTTCCGGCTTCAGATCGCTGTTTCTTGGTCAGTTTACGGAGTTCCGTACGGCGCAAATACACGGCACACCGATATACGACGTTGAAGCTGTGCAAGTGCTCCAGTGCGCAAAGCAATTCTGCAGCGTAAAACCGACTACGATCTTGGTCGAACTTCCCTTCTCGCTGTAGGTGGTAGAACAGCTCTCCACCATTCACTGGCAGAACAGAGAAGTACCGGTAAATTTCACTTCATATTCCGAGGAAGCGAAGAACGTACCAAATGACATCACCAAATAGAGCTTGTCAGGATTCTGGAAGGAGAACTTGAGAGGCACGATGAATGGATTGTTCACCAATGCCAAGACCGTTCTCTCAGCCAATATATGTGTGATCTCCCCGGGACGCGATGCTATATGCGCCTTGCGTATCGTCTTCAAAGCGTACACACGCATGGTGTCTTTCTTTCGTACTTGCATGACCTTCCCAAAGGAACCTTTTCCGATAACCTTGAGCAAGTCAAACGCCTCGATGGTCAATGGCTCTGCTCGTGTGGGACGGTAGTCCACCTTGAGGTGGAAAGAGCCACTGCCAGCGGTAGCCGCATACCATTGATCGGATGCGTGCTAGATGGAATTGAGGAAACAGAGATATGGGACATGGTCAGGGACGTACATGGCCATCGAGTGCTGGGGTTATTTCAGCTCGCGCCATGAGGAGGTCATTTCCCATGTCCTCTTGACTTTGAACGGCCGCAGCAGTACGGAGGTATGCGCATACAGAAATATTGGACGTCCTTGACACATCGCTGTATGTTTTGTGATCAGCTATACCTCCTAAGAGGAACCAGATTGACGGCTTACAAAGCTGCACGATAATTCCACACCGGATTCGCAAGATCACCACCCATAGCGTCGACCAAAACTTGGTTGTTGTCGAATTCAAGGACAACATATGGAAGCCACCAGTTCCGCTTCCTTTGGAAACTTTCACGGTTACTCGTCGATCGCCTTGGCGCTGGAGATGATTCGAGTGCTTTCTGGATCACCTCAGGGACCTGCACACCGGGTGCAAGGGCAAGACCACGCCCTGTTGGTCATCGCCAATTGCGTTAGCGTTTGCCGATCATACGTAAGCGCATATGAGGTGGCGCACCAGAGAATATGCGAATGGTGAGCATGCCAGAGCGTAGGTGGGCCTGGTGATCTGTTGTGCCTGGAGGCTTGGGAGTCGTGGGTCGCGATGGTATGGGTGTGACGGATCGTGAGATGACACCATTATCCTTAACGTCCTTGGGCTCTGTCAGAAGCAAAAGACAGGGGATCAAGAGATCGGGAACAGGGTCGAACGAATCAGGGAGAATGTGATCAATGAGCAAGAAATATCCATGGGAGGGTACAGATACATACTTTTTGAGGGGCCTAGTTTCCAAGACATCGTGGATGGATAAAGATCTTCCTTTCGGCTTGAAGGAGCTTATAGTGGAATAGTGGGAGTTTGAGTAAGACGTTGAGCTGTGAGAAGGAACCCTGTCTCGACGGTGGGATGCGATACTGGTGTATTTCTCGACCAGACCAGGAAGTTTAAGCGTTAAGAATTGATTCGAGGTTGCAAGTGAGGGTCGTTAGTGTGAGCCGCAGTATTGCGGGATATGCCAGTGATGATGATTAAGTACCAAGTTACTACCAACAGTGTTGCCTAGACCAAACGTAGGCAACACAAGACCCATAAATCACTACATCACACTGCCCAACGCCATGATCATCAGCTCACACTTCACTTGCAACAGTGCTCTTTGATGTCCTCTTTCATCTCCATCAGCGCTCTGTCGTACACCTTGATGTCTCGATATATCAGTTCTTATCGTATCACGCAGCCTGCGCATTCAAACCTGTTTCTTTAGATCTGCCCCCTTTGGCTGAAAAATCCCGCAACATTTTAAAACCACCTACCCTGACTTAGGGCTCGGTCCCAGAGTCAAGGCCAAGTGCGAATGGCGAATGGAAAGGCGATCCGGGGGATAAAATCTCACCGAGTGAGCGCCATTATCCTTCTAGATCTTGTTCGCTGTGATGTGATTGAGGTTCATTTAGCCGGGTCCCGCTCCTCGCCATATCTTTAGCCGTATGAAGATTCGAAATCTGCAAAGCACCGATATCCTCGGTGGCCTGGTTTGCACATGGATACGGTCCTGGGGAAACGTTTCAGGACTCTTCTCAAATACATGAACTGGGAACAATCGCCGAAACTATCACTTATCCTCTATGAACTTCTTGTACGATCTCGAACTTCTATGTGAAAGATCCTGAAATACACCGAAGCATGCATGGGGAAATTTGCTGCGCCTCTAGGGTAAAGGTATAGTGTCTCCTCAACAAGAAGCCACGGACTTGCGCCAAATGGTCTTGCACAGCCTCTTACAGAATTCTGGACGCTGGCTCAATGATGGCAGGTGCTCCACGTCCAATGGGGGCTGTCTTATTGCTGTCAGTACTGTTTCAGTTGGGTTGGTCGTGTGGTGAGTCCGTGATACTCCGGCACCCTAGCACATGATCCGAGATGAATGACACCCGGACAAGCATCTACCGAGTCACACCGATACACGATCGATCAGGGTACGCCAGTGGTCTCTAGGAGGTCGACATCAGCGGGGTCGAGAACCACCATCCACCAGAAACAATTTCGACAGGTCTCGATCGTTAGGCGTGTGCCGGAACGGCCCACTGAGTCAGGATATACAACCGTCCAACCACTCTCACGGAGCCTCGAGCTAGAATCAAAGTGTCAAGGAGAGTTGCGCGAGAATGCCCCCATATAGTCGAGCGACGTACCACGCTACGAGGGAAGTTTTACCACAAGGAGCCCTAAGGTTTACAGATACAAATTTGTGATGGCGGGGCATGCATCAAAGAACTCTACAGACAACCTAATTAAAGGGCAAGTCCGACATCACCATGTACAGGAATAGATTGCAACCTCAAAATGACCCACATCCACCTATCGCTTCGGTGGACCCCTCTTCACAATCTTTACCAAACGATCCATATGCTCTTGAAGGGTCCAGTCACGTCATTTCTGGCAAGCTGACACAATGCTGCACTTCGTTGGCAGGGGTCACGCAGTCAGCAGGAGCGTCGCCGGGATTGCGGACGTTCGAGCAGTAAGTCATCAATCTCACTGTAGAACTCCGGCAATTGAAACGCGTAGAGAGGGAAGGCAGTGTCGTCTGCGCGTTTGTGAAATCTGTTTTCCATCTTCCTGCGACCGAATTTCACCGGATTAGCGGGGAACCCATAGTGTTGGAGGAGATGTGAGTCGTGTGTAGGTCGCTTGAGCTTTCATTGGAACGTGTCGTGGCTTTTTGGAGGCGCATCATCGTGGGATGACGTGGATTGTATGTTTTGGATTTCCAACTCGGAGGTGGCAATCGTTGAAGATCACGTTGAGACCTACCTCAGGTCCTTGAAATGTTTCCGTGAGTTAGTCGAACATGAATACTTGATGACGGTGGACTCAGATGGGTACATGTTGAGGAGTACGTGGGGACACGAACGTGACGAGAGGCCTCCTTACTGTAATACATGGCGCCTGGACTGCAAACATTCTGAGCGTCCAATGCAAAACCATTACGTCGCACCCCACGCAAGTCTGCCGTTCCAGTACGACGGAATAGAGCTTTGAGTACTCGAATAAATGAGGTGGTATGATACTGTCAGTGCACGTATGTACGGTAGAGTGTGCATACAAGTACACTGTACTGCAGTGGTGGGAACTGCCTTCCTTTCTTGTCAAGACAGTATTCTCAAAAAAATCTTGTTCCTCATCGTTAAAGACGTCAAAGCACCAAAAAATGTCCTCACAACAGCGTGTAGCCCTCTGGGCTGCGGAGCCCGACCTCGACGATGAAATCAATGATGTCGACATCCCTCTCACGATCCCAGTGTATCCCAATGCCGATATCTACGACGATCCAAACCTCCAACTTCGACGAGAGTGCCCTTCTCGCGGTGCAGACTCAGATAGCCCAGCAGGCAGCGTTTGCACAGATTCCAGACGTCGTGAAGCGCGTGAGTGATTTGTTTCGTTAGTTCTTATAATGGTATCATTTGACAAGAAACATGTGCCATTCCCTTCGATGACGCATCCACACATCCCGCTCATCACCGCTAACGCACCCTTCTTCTCCAGTTCATCGTGCATTTTCATCAAGCTGTCTTAGATAACAACCTCCCTGAAATTACGGTCGCATACGAATCCGGCTGGAATCGCCTAACCGAAAAATTCTATGCTAAAACTGAATGGCCCGAGGCAGAGATAATCGCGCCGCTCGTCAACGACGACCAGATCTTCCTCATCCTCTATCGCGAACTTTACTACCGTCACGTATACTCGCGCTTACAGCCTAACATCGACGATCGGTTCCACTCATACGAAAACAGCTGCGAGTTGTTTAACTATCTGCTGAGTGGGTAGCTGCTCTGTGATATACCGGAGTGTATTTAATTTAATTCTTGGGACGATCACAGACTCAGACGGTCCCGTCCCCCTCTCGCTTCCTGCTCAATGGCTATGGGATATCATCGACGAATTCATATACCAATTCCAATCATTTGCCCTCTTTCGCTCACGGCCAGCCAACAAAACCGACGACGAACTGACGATGCTTGCTTCTGAGGGCGGTGCCCAGGCCTGGAGCAGTTACAGCGTGTTAAACGTCCTGTACTCCCTCATCCAAAAAAGTCGCGCTAATGAGTGGCTGAAGGCTCGTTCGGAAGGCAAGACCGATGAGGAGGTCGAGTGGGTGTAATATTTCCATCTACTGGGATAGGAACTGATCAATTGCCGTGCCGCAGTGAGATCATTGGGGAGTATGGGACACGGCCCTTATACCGTCAACTCGGCTATTTCTCGATCATCGGGCTCCTCCGCGTTCATGTCCTTCTTGGGGACTTCACCCTTGCCTTGAAAGTCATGGAACAAGTCGGGCTGGGCTTAAGTGTTGGACAAAAAGCGCCCTTCACGGCCCCTACTGCCGCGCATGTCAGCATTGCGTACCATGCTGGTGTCTGTTACTTGATGCTAAGAAGAGTAACGGATGCGGCAAGAGTATTTACGGGTTGTCTGAACTGGGTGATGAGGGCGAGGCAATATCACACGCGAAGTTACCAGTATGATCAGGTGCGTGGATCTCACAAGTTATTCGATAGCGGTTGGCCAATTGTGAGCAGATTAACAAAACGGCCGACCGGATGTATGCCCTACTTGCACTATGTCATTCCCTCGCGCCGACACGGTTGGATGACAACGTGATGAATATCGTACGCGAGAGGTACGGAGACCAGATGACGCGTATGGCTCGGGGGTGAGGGTCTATTTCCGAGAACGATGTCGTGTTTGGCTTACACAATCCACAGCGAGGAAGGTCTCAGCACCTTTGAAGAGATCTTCCTTTATGCCTGCCCGAAATTCATCACCGCCAACGGGCTCCCATATGATGACCCTAACGCACTCGCTCTTTTGCTCAACCCTCCTGCGCCAACCTCCCCTTCTTCCCCATCTTCGCCCAGTGCCCCCAAGGCTGCCACTTCAGACCCGACACACCGTCACCTGCGCGCGCTCACAGCACATTTCTTGTCACTCGTACACGTTCCGGTGCTCCGCAGCCTTCTGAAGCTGTACACCTCCCTCGACGCACGGAAGCTCGCTGGATTCCTCGATGCAGGAGTTGACGAAGAGGAAGTGTTGAGCTGGATGATGGTCATGAAGAACGCCGGCCGGTGCGTTGGGCGCGTGAACCTCGCCGCCAGTGCCGACAAGGACGAAGAGAAAGGTACAACTGCACCGACCAGTGGGGGTGTTGCAGGAGGTAGTCTCCTCGACGGTGACTGGATGTCGATAAGCGATTTGAACTTCGTGGTTGATGAGGTGTGTGTGATTTCTTTTGTTGTTGAACGGCGTTTAGGACGGCAGAGGAGCTGATGGTCATCCACTCACTCTACAGAACATGATCCACATCGCAGAATCTACCGTTGGTAGACGATATGCCGGATGGTTCATCCGGAACTCGGAGCATGCCGCACGTGTGCTCGATGGCCTTCGTGCGTCCCCGCTGCCTGCGTCTGCATCTGCAGCTGGCTCGAGGTCGCAGGGGAATGATGGAGACTCCAAAGGGGAGAAAAACGCAAAAGCGGATGCACCAAGAACCAGTGGGCAGAAGGTTGCATGGGGAGGGGTAAAAGCTGCTTGATCATTTTAGTGTATAGGTGATGTGCGAGTGTGCTGTATGAATTTCGTTCAACTTTCACCTGGTGGAGAAGCTCAGAGGTCCCGATTAATGAGTGTTTAATCGGTGAAGGCTTCGCACACATCCAAGTAACATTTTACAGTAAGATTGAGCTATGCAGACCATCTAGACACAAACTCCTGTATTTGATTTCATCAAGGGTCAAGACACCAATGTGCACATCGCCACAGGTTTATCTGAGACTCAGTCGCAGACTCACAGCAAATGCCAACTGCCAACTGCCAACTGCGAGCATGCTGCATGCGCTTCCCGATGCTGACTAATCTTTCCTTTTCTTACCTTGTGCGTGTCCTACCGCGATCTAAAGGTTGCATTTGACGGTAGAGTGCACATCTCCCGTTCTCCATTTCCGACGTAACCGTACACCATACCACATATTGGCTAGCCATAGGTGCACAGCATAACAATGGCCGCGAGACCTCTCAATGATGAAGAAGTGCTGAGCGAGATGAACAAGATGGTTCGTCGGGCATTTACCGTCGGTTACTGTGGAGCTCATCGTGAACTTCGTACCTAGGTGGCGTTCATCAAGCAGGAAGCCTTGGAAAAGGCGCGCGAGATAAAGGTCAAAGCCGATGAAGAGTTTGCCATCGAGAAGGTGTGCCCACGTGTCTCATCGCCGTCCGCAGCAACCGACTGATCGTCCATATCCTGTTTACGCTATCGTGTACAGGCCAAATTCGTAAAGCAAGAGCAGCAAGGTATTGATGCAAACTACGAAAAGAAGCGCAAGGGTGCTGAGGTCGCACAGAAGATGTACGTGTTGTTCACAGCACCTCCTTCGGTTCCATATTCATCTAATCAACCACGCGCAATACTCAGTGCACGCTCTAACCTGACGAACAAGTCGCGTCTAAAGCTCCTGCACCGAAGGGAAGAGCAACTGCAAGAGTTGTTCGCAACCGCACGAGCGCAGATCCTGACCTTCGGTGAGGATGAGGGACGGTACTTGCAGTTTCTCGAAGGCGCCATCGTACAAGCTTGCCTCCAACTGATGGATCTTAATGTCACACTCATTGCGCGGGAGAAAGACGCTGAGCTCGTCCAGAAAGCTGGGGAAGCTGCCGCCGAAACTTACACGCAACTCAGCGGACGACAGGTCATCTGCGATGTCGAGTCCACGCTGAGCAATGCTGGGTATTTCCTTTTCCTTATGTGCTACTTTACAGAATTATTGTATGCTGATAATTCATCTGGGAACAGTGCTGGAGGCGTCAAGCTCGTCAGTGGTAGCAAGCGGATAACAATTGACAATACCTTGGACGAGCGCCTGAGATTGCTTGAAGACAGGGCGAGTGGCCTCCCGTTTGGCAGTGATTCTGGATGCTGACACTATCTGGTAGATGTTGCCTGAGATTAGGAAAGATTTGTTTGGTCCAAACGAAAACAGAAAGTTTTACACATGAGCCTCACACACCATGTCTAACTGGGTCGTTCACTGTATCGTATTCTTTCTTACAGCTGTTTTAGTAAATGATGGCAGTCGCGTTGAAATTACACGTCGAACTTCCACAAATCGTCTCTGCCCCAGGCCATGGCTTGTCGTAATATCAGCGACGATGTGAAACGTGCTGCCATCCGTCTTTACGAACGTAACCTCCTCACCCTCGCAAACATCTTTGATTGCTGTGGTTTGTCCACATGTACTTGGTACCGAGTTCTGAAGCTCTGGAGGGACACAGGCGACGTTGTGAACCATCCCACTGGCATCCGTGGTCCAGTCCGTCACTTGGTCCATGAAGACATTGAATATCTCCTTCAGCTCGTCCGTGACAACCCGGATTACTTCCTTGACGAGCTTGTCAAGCTTATGAAGACCAATCGTTTCATCTCTGTCCACTTCGCCACCATCTTTAACGAGCTTGAGCGTGCAGGGATGAGCTGCAAAAAACTCAAACGGATCGCAACAGAACGTAACGAAGAACGTCGGGCAGCCTTCATTGCCCTCACGGCACAATACGATCCAACAGAACTTGGCTTTATTGATGAGGTCTCAAAGGACGAGCGGACTCTGGCCGCCATTATGGCCGCTCCCACAAAGGCAAACGTGCATACAAGAAACAGCCTTTCGTCCATGGGCGTCGTGTCTCTACAGAGGCACTGATGACCCTTGACGGGATTGTTGCATGCACAGCTGTTGAGGGTTCCATGACGAAGGAGCTTTTTCTTGAATGGCTCGAGTTCACTGTGGTAAGTGCCAGTTATGGATGTCCTGACTACCGTCTACTCGTTATCATGGCGGTGCACTCTAGTTACCCAGGTGTTCTCCTTATCCAGGCCCACTAAGTGTCCTTGTACTTGATAACGCAAAAATCCACCATGGAGCGGACGTTCTTGAGCTTGTTGACCGGTTCGGTTCGCACGCAAGAGCCTGGTCCATAATTCATATGACTGATGGTTTTGTAGGTGTTCGGCTCGAGTTTTTACCGCCCTATTCACCAGACCTGAATCTGATTGAGGAGGCCTTCTCAAAAATAGGGCACTTCCTCCGCCGTCATCAAGATTACTATAGCGCTACTACTGATGAAGGAATTCTTTTTGACATGTACGAGGTTGTTGAAATCATCACTCCGGAAGATGCGCAAGGTTTTTTTTACATGCTGGTTACTTTTGACACCGTGTATCATAACATGTATTTGTATGGTTTCAATTGTTCATACCTGAGTCACAATGGAATAGCCCACTTCTCAACAGCGTCTTGCAAAACTGCGATCTCACCAAATTTGAATTTCATCTCCTTGAGATCACTGAAAGTAACGTAGCGAAGAAGGCGAGCTGTTTTCAGGGCTTGTCCAAGAAACTTCTCTGCAATGCTGGTATCAAGTTCGTAAAACGTGCAGAAGTCAAGGATCGACATATCATCGCCAGGTTTATGGGTCGACGGAATGAGAGATGTTTGAGTGGGAGCAGTGGTCTTGAGTGCTCCTGTGTCGGTAGGCATAATCGAGGGCCCAACGGCTTGTGTTGGTCGGAGGAAATTTGCAAACTCGTTCCCAAGTACTAGTGTTACATTGAAGATAGGAGCAAAGGAAGGGGCCGGAGCTGCTGCTGCTTTTGCTTGTGCATCCAAACGGCGCTGTAAGACAGGACTGATAGCCGAGCGATTTGTGTCAAAGGGTCGGTGGTTCGGAGGCCTCTCGAGGGTAGCTTCACTTGATTCTTTACACTGGCGACATGAATTAGCTTCAAACTTATTGTAAACTTGTAGCGAAGAGTGAACCATTGCTGCTGCCAAATAATCAAATTGTTCATGGCTGAGTGGCTGATGTGCATCGGTCTCAGGCATGACATAGCAGTGTGTTGAGGGACAAGCAGAGTCGGTCTTCTTGCATGTCCACCGCTCCCGGAGAAGTCGGATCTTTGCTATTTTTTTCTCATTTCCTGGAAGTACCGCAGATGATTCTTTCTGTATGATGGTGTCACGGATGAACATACAGCCTCTCAAAGAAAATCACTCACACGCTTGGACTTTCCTTTCGCTGCTGCTGACTCGAGTCCTGAGTCACAGCCATAGTCTTGATCAGCCCTGTTCTCCTTGTTCTCCCCATCGGCTTGGTCTCCTTGTAGCTGCACGGCAGAGATATTGATTACGGGTGTCTTTGACGCCATGCCATTGATACGCTTCATGAGACCATTGAAGTCTTCTTGGGAGCTGAGGGACAGGCCAGGCTTTGGTAAAATGCGAGCGATATGATACGTGAGTGCATAGTCATTAAACTGAAGCGTCGTTGGGGAAATAACTTTCGAAATCTTGACGAGGGTCTGAGCCTTGAGAGTGTCCCATGGTTCGTCTGATCGAAGGTTCACGGAGGCATTGACTGGCTCTTGTTTGCTCTTTGGTTTCTTCATTTCGGAAAAGGAAAGGAAGGAGATCACATAAGTGATCTCCTTCACTGCTAAGACAGGCTCCGAGTCGACATCTGGGTCCCTCAAGTGAGTGTTTGTAGGATGTATGCGTCAAAAATACCTCGTTTTCGCCTCTTTGCAACTGTCGGAGGGGCCGTAGGGATCTTCACAGACGTTATAGGCCTTTTCTTACTTGCTTTATTGACGGAGATGTCTAGGTCATCTTCAATCTCGTTGGACAAGTCAATGTCTTCTTCCGCTAGTGTTCGAGTCATATGATCGAGAGCATCAATGATTTTGCTGGTATCACCTTGACTATCCTGGCTCAGAGAGAGGGACAGATCGTCTTCATCGAGAGTGGACATCAGAGGTATGAGATGTATTGACGAGGCTACTGGCATAATCCTGATACATAGTATGCAAATGCACGTGCCAAAAACAAGGCCTTTGATTTCCGAGTCTGTAATTTATGAAAAAAACGACGGGACTGCCATCATTTACTCAAACGGCTGTAAATAATTTGTGAGTTGCTCTGGCAAAGGCTAATATATAGCAACAACAAGCCAATCATCAAGTTGAAGATTGCGGAGTCAAGTTGTCCATTTTTTGGCCTGTGTGGACGTGGTGAATTCTCGCGTATAAAAACAATCTAACATAAATGCATTAAGGGGGAATCGAACCCCCGGCGGGTCGATGGCAACGACCCAGGTTACCACTACCCCATTAATGCGTAAATTGGAGTCTTTGTGCAGCTTACACGGCGGCCAAGTGAAAGTGTCTTGTCAACTTACAGTAAGTTACGACAGTGGGGAAAAGAGATAACTTACAATTGACATGATGGGCAAGATAAGCCCATCTCTGGCATTATAATTCCTCGTCGGTGATTATCAAACCCCCTTTTGTAAGTATAATCCATAATCCTCTCTTCACCGTTTTCCTGACTCGGATGCGAACCAACCTGCCATCGAACGAAGCAGTAATGAGCAAAGGCACTCAAGTCTGTGAAGTTGCCATGGCAGTGTCCAGGACCGGAGATAGTCTGTTCTCGGTCGCATATCCCCTCCAGAACGCTTTCTTGGAGTTGGTTCCCCGCGTAACGAGACAATCCCTGAAGAAGGTTCCGTTCGAGGTGGCGGCCGCGCAAGATGCGGGTCCGAGCCTGACGCGATGCAGGCTCGCAATGGTGAGCACACTGTCCTCGAGATAGACACAGCCGGCTGCCATGGGAGATGTGGCTTGTTCTCATTGTAGCCAAGCCGCAACGGGTGACTTACAGTAAGCTGATGACGAGCATGTGAATGAAATTGCGGGGATCGTTGCCGAGCAGTGGTGATAACGACGTCATCACCGTGAACATCTCTCGGACCGCACATTGGGAGGCCCGTATAGTCGCATCCGCGGAGCATTTTACTGGGCAGTCTTGCGAGTAGCCTAGTGACCAATCTGTCTATGACGCAAAGCCATCGATAGTGACATGTTGGTCACCAGGGCTATCTTTCCAGGCATTGCGTACAAAATGGCCTCCGTACGGTAATGCAAAGTTTTTCCTGGAGTCCGGATGTTTGCGGTTCATCTCACAGCAAGGATCGTCAAGATTGGAACTCGGGTTTCTGAGCCTCAGCGGCAGAATATTGGATGATCTTTATCCACTTTCTCCGTTGAGAAGGTGATGAAGAGATGGGTTGGGAAAGATCAGATAACATCATGACTAGACGTTGCAAGTAAATCCATGGATCAACGCCAGCAGCTTTCTCTCACGACCCTTCGTGCTTCTGAAGCTTCATGTCTTTTGACAGCCAGCATCACATCGCGGAGCAATATGTATCATGTGATCGGGCTGCCTGCAGGACACAACGTGTACCAATCCCAGTGTCCACCCTAAAAACGACTTTGCAGCCGATTGATGCCAAGTACCAACTACATGGACTTGGATAGGCGCATATTCCTTGATACACGATCAAGAGACGCGCCACATGGCGTGTACTTGAGTGGAGTATTATGTAGGTATAACGCAAGTGTAACGACAGGCAGTTCATGGAAGGTAACACTAGCTACTGACAGGGCGGGAATGAGGCCTGACAACAAGGCAGTGCTACCTACACATGTACAATGGGTTCAATAGAGTAGCGATGTATCAGTAATGCGGTGAGTGTAAGTATAATCAAGGATGATGAAATAAGTAGCTGAAGTCCTTGAATTTGCGTCAAAGTCATTGATGAATAGAACAATGTCGTGGGTGCACGAGACCCGGTAAACTGAAGGAATGTCCGTAAATTGGTGGGTATGGGGTTTTGTATCGTGGGCCTCCATTGTGTTGGAGTGGTCAAGAAGTAGGTAGGTAGATGTGCAGAAGGGAGCCAGAATGTGACACAACGCCTGAAGGGTGCCAGTTGAATGACCTGTGGCCGTGAAGTATGTAAGGCCGTCGAGATCATATGCACGTGTAAGGGAATGCAGCGGTCCTTCGTTCAGTACGAGAATATCATTAACCATGGATTGAGAACGATCTATTATTAAGTGCAGCGTTGGTCAGCGCCCATTCCAACAAATGAGTAGAACAAGGAATTTCCAAGTTGGAAAAGGTAAAGGGGAACCACGACTATCCAGCTTTCCGCATCAAGCCATAATGGCACGAGGAATGGTCGACAACGGAAGAAGGACACTAGTACTTACCGGGAGTAATATATGGCATGCACACGCAATACTGTTATTAGTGTAAAATTAACGGTCGAGAACGCCGCGTAACAGAAAGGACGTACCCAAGAGGGAGTATTACCGCCCATCCATTTCCCGTGAGCTGCCACTGGTACGGCACGAGCGGCGTGCTGACGATAATCATGCCCGCAATGAGCGAGGTGCACACGAGTAGAGAAAACCAAAACCTGCAGGACGGAATCGCGGGTCAGCGTGGATTCCACACCATGGTCATGTGACTGAGGCGGATATGAGGAGTGACGCAACGACGATGTGAAAGGATGTCTACCGTCCATCATCGACGAGCAGCCACTTCAACGACGTTTAGGGTGCGGGATTCTGGTGAGAGAATCTTTCAAGGAACGGGCCAGGCACCGATCCATTCCCTAGCACGAATACATCGATCGGAAAAGCATCAAGAAGTTGAAGGCACAGACAGAATAACGAAAGATTCCGCCGAGGATAATCACGAAACAACTTACCTCTTTAAGATTCTCGGTACTTCCTTAAAGAAGTTGGAGCGCTCCACCTCCTTCTTGGTGGCTGTCCAGGTGATATTATACGAGAACAAGTGTGCCAGCATCGCCTGGGAGAGTGGAATACCAAGCCCGCCGAAGAAGAAGAAACTGGGAATAGTCAGTGAGCTATGCCTATCATGACGAGAAGGTGGAAATCACGACTCACAAGAACGGCGCCCACATCACGTTCTCCATCAGAGCCCAAACTATTTTCTTCTCACTTAGTCGGTACTGCAGAAGCGTATAGGCGAGATTCCCGAGCCCGAAAAACACGACGGTTGTCGCAAGCCAAATTTCGAAGCTGTGCATGTAGAAGCCATCGACCGGGAACTGGAACCCGAGCAAAAAGTAGTTGATGAAGGAGAGCGTCACTGAGACGGCGATTCCATCTATGTGTAATTGGTCGTGAGCGTCGATAGGCTCAAAGAGCAGGAGATGACGTACAGTACGAGAACATGTCTGGTGGACGGAATTTCTGGGTTAAGCGGCCTCCTCACAAAATAAATGAATGATGAACGCACAGGCTAACATGGAAATCTTGTAATGAGTAGGCGCACTGGACCACATGAACTTGTGAATTTGGTGATTGATAGGTCCTTTCCGCCACCACTGCGACAGGGGGTTAAACAACAACCTATTCAACGTAAATGAGCCATGGGAGAGCCTAGCACCTCTTAGACACTTACTCGCTACATCCATAGGCGTACTTCTGCCATCGGTTGAGTTCGTCATCAATAGTGAGCGACACACCCTCCTTGAAGCCGCCATTCGAGTATGTAGCCCAACTAGTCCGAAATGCGATTCATTTCCCCGAACACAGGAATAGTAGTCAACCTACCGGATAATGTATCCACGTAATTGCAATCTGAGAGCCATGTCGAAGTCTTCGCTCACGTTCGAGTCTGACCATATCTTCTGCTTGCCGTCCGAGGGATCGATGAAAGCTGCATCTTGCAGGGCCTCCCAACGGAGGAAGGCATTATGGCCGACGAAAGGGGCGACTTCACCATTAGCGCAAGCCATCGAGATACATTTGTTGATTCGTCGCGTGAAGTACGCAATTCCATTCTCAAAGTAGTGATGCGCAACTTGCATGACATCTAATAAATCAGTGAGCATGGACAGAGCATCGCAGGAAGATGAAGGACACAAACCACTCTCGTGCTGCAACACTGCCACTTCTCGGCCTGCAGGTTCTGCAAATTCGCGTGCGGCATCACGAAGACAGTCTTCAGGTACGATGGTATCAGAATCGACAAGTAAGATAACGGGGCCGATGCGGAGCGATCGGGCGTTTGCGGCCCATGGACGGTAGAGGCTCCCGGACTCCTGGTACACTGGTCACGTAAATCACGTTAGTAACTCTGGGGATGGAAGGCCGAACCTACCTTCTTCCATTGCCATCTGCAGTGCACGTTCTTCCAAGTCCTCAATCTGATGAAGCGAAGGACTGGGCACATTCAACCCTCCCGAACTACCATTCCGAACGGATCTCGGGGTCCCTGGTCTAATAGGTGTACCAGCGCCACTTGGCATTGGGGCTGCGTACGGTGGAATCACGCTCTGGTCATTCCCAGCCCGCGCTTCGTACTGTAAACCGTATGTACCGGGTGTCAGACCTGTGGTGTAGCTCTCCAAGCCATTCGTAGACACGGAACCGCGAATATTTGAGGATGACGTCTCAGATTGAAGCTGCTCGAGAGTGCGCTCCAACCGTAAGCTTAGATCGAGGCCATAGTTCATGTTTGACGCCTTCTTGAAACGACCTTCGCGCTTGTACCCTACAAAATATGCATTGAGATTGGACTTTTTGGATTACCACGTTGGACAAGATGCATACCCTGGCGATTTGATTTTGCATTGTACGTGTGAGCTGGACGTGAAACCCAGCCAATGTTGTGTGTAGCGTAGAACTTCAAACGAGCAGCTGCTTCGGCCGGGGAAATTAGTCGCAGACCATCGTCATTCACGAAAATAGAAGATGTTCCACCCTGCCGGGCGTAAGTCTGCATAGCACGTTTCAGTGACTCTATCGAGGGCGCCCTGGTTGAGATTAGTGCACGTGGCGGACGAATGTCAGCGAGGAGCGAACTCACAGTACCGCCTCCAATCCTTCCTTGTAAACTGGCATTTGGATCGTGATATGAGGAAGGGCGGCGTCGACTTCCTTGTTTGGTTTCGGCGGGACTGCAGAGTAGAATCGCGAGTTCTCGTAGTAATGTGCGATGGGACCGATCGCCATCGTCAAGTTCTGGACAATCTGAACAGTGAAGAACTAGAGCGGAAATGGCTTCAGTAGAACGTTCTTATGGTGGGTGCGAAAGAGGGCTCACCAATGAGATGGAAAATATCAGGGGTACGATCGCCAAGAGTACAAAATGCATATAATTTTGGTCGAGTTCAAATTCCTGCAAGACGATCTTGATGCCGTTCCCCATGAACACTGCAAGATTAATGGTACGACTTAGTGGCTAATGCGATCATGACCGCAGACAAAAAATCTTACCAATGGCGAGTCCTGCAGCTAATCCGTTGTAAATGGGAGCATAAAGCATGGTAGTGCGCTTCAGTGGTTCTTGATTCCCCTTCTCGATTTCTGACGGGGGCATAGGAACCTTCCGCCCGTACCAAGTGCGCTTGAATTGCTGTGGAGTAGGACTTGGGCTGTCGGATTCGACGGGTTTCTCCTGTGATGGTGGAGTACCTAGGTGAGAGTGGGAGCGACCGGACACGGAGGCTGGAGCAGAAGGGGGGGTTGGGGGCATAGAAGACGAGAGAGGGGGGCGATTTCGCCATAAGAGACGTATGAGACGGTCTTCAAAATCACGGGCGATGGGTATGATGGTATCCAATGACTCTGACCAGACAACTAGAACACGTTCATCACGCTGGATAGCGGATGAGCCACTCGAGCGAGTACGTGGAAACGAGCAACTACTCACGATGAATGCAGCATTCTGTTCCTTGTCCGCCTGCGGAAGTAGGATCATAGTGTCGATAATCTGGATGCGGGTATTTGCATCTACATAAATACAGTCGACCTTCTCGTCGTTGACACACTCTGCCAGAGCAGCATGCACGGCAGCGCTCCTGACCTTGACTGCTACCAAGGGATTTAGAGCGGCAACGGCGACCTCGAATGGTTCGAGGGCAGCGACCTCATAGGGAAAGACACGAAAGGAGCCATCGTGTGTGCGAAGACAGACGCCTGCAGGAAGGTCGTCTTCGTTTGGACGAAACCAAGCGTCGCCTTGAGTTTGTTTGAATATCCAGTGGAGAGTCGCATCGTATCTGTCGTAGTCCATGACCTTGTCGTCTGCAGTGAGACTGCAACAGTACTGGTGACGGCGATAGATTGTGTGCTGTCGCGGCAAGTGCCTTTAAGAGGGGAACGGCTACCGAGTGGTCGGAGGAGCCAGCCAGGTGTACAACAGCAGGACAGTTTCCTTTTTCGGAATGTCAAGGGAGTGTTATCTAGATCTGAGATTGATGAGAACGTGATCCCGGAGGGCGAAGTTCCCTTTTGGGAAGGTGGATCTGGGAAAGTGGATCTAGTAGTGGGGGTAATGTGGCGGCTGAGTGCAACACCATAAGGGGGTGAAAACGGCGACTAGTTAGACTTACGTCCTCGTGTCTAACCATCGATATGACATGAAGCTTCTGAGCAGTTTTCGGGAATACTCCATCAAGACATGAGGTTACCCGTGTGCATCTATCAGCGCAGTCAGTCCCCCCCACAACGCCGTACACAAAAGCAGACCAATTCTTACCAGTCCTATCCGATTGAGTCCCCCGACCATGTCACCTAGCCATCCCCGCCCCATCAGCGGACAGTCATACCAGGCATCCAGCGAAAGTGACTCACTTACCGGACATGGCCCTGCACCGTTACCTCCTCCCCGCCCGTTCTTCATCGCCTCCTCACGTCTTACTGATGACAATGCATCGACGGAAAACAACTCGGACTCTGATCGCGAGCCTCCTCCATCCCCTCCCTCAACAACTACCTCCCCTCGAAGCTCGGTGGCGGCTTCCTCAACCCGCAAAACACCAAGAAATCATCGTCGCCGTTCCCAGCTAGCTGCCAGCCAGCTTAGTGCCGACTCTGCCCCCACCCCTCAGCCAGAGCGGGAGTGGACTCCCTCCGACCTGTACGACTCACCCAGCAACTACAGACCTCCTCCGTCAGCATACACCTTTCCATTCCAAGCATATCCAGGAAACCCTGACCCTGTCCCAGGAGTGGTCACTAGGCGCACCAGCGTGGACTCCATACGCATGGTTTCCCGCTCGACCGCGCCCCCCACACGCGTGCCACCTATAAACAAGCTAGGCGAGGGTCTCCCTGGAGCGGACGATCTCCCCGCGCCTAATCCACCCTTCTTATCGAAGCCCCCATCGAACTCACCGTATCGCAATTCAGGTGGCTCGGTGTCACATTCAACGCTCTACCGCTCGTCTGCGGCTGCAGGCATGGCGGACGCTGGTTCTTCCAGCCTTCCGAGGGCCAGCTCGGCGACGACGATGACATTTCGTACTCCTTTCCTCTCTCCCGCCTCCCGTCCCTCGAGCGTGTGGTCCCCACCCTCGTATCACAACATTGTTCCCTTCTCCGCACCGTCAAACGCGAACTCGACGACCGCGCTCCCTCTACCTCCCATTCAGAAGAAGGTGATGGCGTCTACTCGCTTGCGTGAGAAACTCAACGTCGAGGACAAGCCGTGGCTCGCACTGGGACAGACTAAGCTCGAGCGCGCGAGTAAGTGGGTGACCTTCGGCGGACTGTTGCTGGGAGTCATCGTCGCCGCTGTGGTCGTATTTAGAGGATACCAAAGCGTGCATATCCTGCAAGACAGCCAGCTGTGCCTCGTGCTGGATGACGAGTTTAATGAAGGCAGTTTGGACACGAACACATGGGCTCTCGACGTTGAACTGGGTGGATATGGGTGAGTACGATAATGTGAACGTGGACGGACAGCCGGCTCAGCATACCTCACAGAAACGGCGAGTTCGAGATGACGACCAATTCACCGAACAATATATACATTTCAGGCGGACAGCTGTATATCATGCCAACACTAACCAGCGACTCCATCTCTGGCGGGTACGGCTCTGTGATGGACGGCGGAACCTACACGCTGGATGGTTGTACCGTTTCTGGTGGTATGTCATCCTTCTTCGCAGCGAGCCATTTCGAACTGTGCCCGTTGGTGTGGTGTAATTAACTGACCGACTCATGCATGAAGGGGTCACTGACCAAGGAGCATTCGTCGTTCCCACCGGAAGCGGCGGGTATAATCACAAAAGGCAAAATACCGGAAATGGAAATACCACCACAACTGCCCAAGCGAGTACTACTACCACAACTGCAACTCTACCACCCCGTCCAACTCCACCACCTCGTCCAATCCCACCACCTCGTCAAATTCCACTACCTCGTCCAACTCCACTACCTCTTCCAACTCTACTACCTCTAGCGGGAGCAGTGGGTCAAATGGATGCACTGCCGTCTCCTCTGCGCAGGTTGGCACTGTCATCAACCCTGTTATGAGTGGGCGCATCAACACGCGCGGCAAGAAGTCCATCGGGTACGGCAAGGTAGAGGTGCGCGCGAAGTTGCCACAGGGAGATTGGTTGTGGCCCGCTATTTGGATGATGCCCGAGGGGAATAGTAGCTCATCATCTGGGGCAGGTGTCTATGGAGGTTGGCCTGTGAGTGGGGAGATCGATGTAGGTTTGGGGGTCCTCTGCGCGGCACTTCGGATGCTGACATTTCTGACACAGATCATGGAAGCGAGAGGCAACCTGCCTTCATACCTTGCACAAGGATCCAACTATGTGCGTTCGAGCTTGAACTACGGACCTTTCACAGCAGGCAGTACACCCATCTCAACTGGTAATGATTGATCGACTTTTTCATTTTGTCAGCCTCTCACTACCAACTCTTGTAGGTACCAACAGTATCACCGCTACCCTCCTGAAGAGTATCTACGGCTGGGTGAGCACGAAGCGCGGAAACTTCGCGAGCGACTTCCACGTCTACTCAATGGAGTGGACAGGCAGCTGGATGCGGTTTTACACGGACAGCCGACTTCAGGCGATGATAAACCTTGACATCTCATCCAAGAACACTGATTCGTACTTCTTTAACGTGGGTGACTTCCCGGCAGTTGCAATGAATATGTCGTCGGGCAAGTACATCGAGGTCCAGGATCCGTGGTCGACTGCCTACGGAGGGACTGCATCTGCGCCTTTTGATCAACGTGAGTATTTTCTGCTCATAGGCCCGCACCCTAAGCTCGTTTGACGTTCCTGGATAGAATTCTACATGGTCATCGACCTTGCAGTCGGCGGGACTAGTGGATGGTTCCCTGATGACGTTGGCGGAAAGCCATGGTATGATAGCTCAGCAAGTACGTGGAAGACTCCTGCGTGCTAGTTGGAATGGAGTGCTGAGGTAGAAATCGAACAGCCGCTATGCGCGATTTTGCCACGGCGCAGTCCACTTGGAGCGCGACATGGCCGTCAAGTGCCAATGATCGTGCTTTCAGAATGTAAGTCGCCCGTGGACTCCTCCCTCTGCTTCCCTGACTGTGCCTTCGCAGCGACTATGTCAAGATGTGGCAACTCTGTTAGCCATTGATTTTTCTCATACAGGTCACATCTATCCTCTATCCACGTCCTTACTAGACGGACACAGGTTACTATTTCTTGGACTTCCTACCCTGACATGGACTCATTTGCCTCCTTCGCATTGGACCGAACCCTTGATGGTAACGAGATGCATTTCTGACGATGATATGTACTATCGACAAGACTCTATCTATCTGCAACGCTTGCGTACTCACCTATTCCCAAATCCAAACTGCCTCTCCCGGTCACCACACTATATATGCATCGGACCTATCTACGAACTAGCAACATACATCAATTTATAATTGACAATCAACCTCTCGATTTATTTCGAAATACCCAGGTACCAAAAACCATTCGCTGAGTAACGAGCCGACCACGTTGATCGTTGTCTATACTCATAGCTAGCGCCACTTGGCCTTGCATGCATTTTAGTTTCCTGTTAATAGCACCTTGTCTTCTGAATATATATAGTCACTGACTCCTGAAGCATCAGGCCACGATGCCTGGATATTTTGAATCCTGAAAGTTCTGAAAACACGAGTCTCTGGAGAGAGTGCCAGGCCGTAACTGCAAATAATGTGGACTAGATCAAGCATGGGTGGACAGGGCTTTGCTCCATTAATATTTTTAGCAGTACCTGCACGAGACAATAGAAGACAAAGGATGTTGTTTGACGATCATGGGAGTACAAAAAGCTTGCACACAAACAAAGAGAACAAGACCGCTCGTTCTCCCTTGTTAGGTGAGACAAAAAGTAGTTAGTATATAAGAAGCCTTGCCATGCTTTGAACTTTCAAACTCGAACAGGCGGCTGCGTTGTGTTGGGAACATCGCACTGCTAAAAAGTTTCGAAAGTTACCGAACTACCTCTAACTGTCTTAACGCGCCTTGCAAATTGCTGAATCCAGCACGGACTTGTGAAGTAAGAGGTCTGACCACCTCATGGTGGGTTTCAAGTCATATCATAGTCATACCTGTTCAATCGGTATGTTTTCCATCATACTGTCCCTACAGCAACAACAGTCCACATTTCGCCGCTGGGATCACAAGATACATTATGGACTATCAAACTGCCTGGTCATCTTCACTACATTCTGCAGTGCGGAACGTCAGTGCGCATCATGCAATGGCCCTAGATTCATTGCTCCCCGGTCGCTGGATCCTACCGTGCAGAAGAGACAATCAACTTTGCAACTTTGACTCAACAACATGCATACCTCGAAGGGACAGTTATTGCGGTCAGGGAGAGGAGCAGGGTACTTCGTCAGCCAGACATCGAGGGTGTCAATGAATTGTTGGTGATGCACCGAACGTCCAGAAGCGTGGAAGAGCGACAGGCAGGAGTCGATCAATTCTTGAATCATGGGCAACAATTCGTCCCCCCAGTGCTGGGCAACGGTGCTGTACAATGGGTCAGTCACCCCTGGTGATTCTTCTGGAAACATCAAGGCCAGCTTCGACTGCGAGGCGTATTTCTCCTTGGTCCATTTTTTGAATTCCTCCGGCCAGGAAGCTAGATGCCCTGGTCGTTTCACTCTAACATCAGACGTGAAGCACCGCGTGTCCGCCGCCAACAGTTCTTGCTTTGACAAGGGCCCTTTGTATGCAATAAAGAAGAGCACGAGGACGTAAAAGAATGACTTGACGTCGTCGAAATGGGTGTGCTGGAAGCGGATGGACATGTAAGGAAGTGTGCCCTACATAAAATATGTCATGACAAATTTCCTGCACTATAGGTAATGCAAGAAACTGACCGTCTGTGGAGCTTTGAAACGTCTTGTACGTGATTCTAAGGAGCCAGATATTACTGACCTTGAGGGAGCTCCTTCCCAAGGCGGAAGGATCGCAGCAGGGATCTCAGATTGTTTGTAGCCATGTCGATGTCCATGATACAGCCTCTAACATCCTGTGGATGCCGTCCAAGCACAAAGTTGTTTTCGCTGATATCACGGTGCAATACCCCAATGGAGGTCAGGAACTGATGACCTGCTCGCCAAAGTTCTAAGTAACACTGCAGGTACAACAACCGGATGGAGGACAGACGTACCTTGCAGACCGCCGATGAGGCCTTTCACGAAGTCTTGGATACTCCAGAAGAATTGCACAGGTCGGTTAAGCTGCGTGATGCTAACTTCTAGAACGCGATCTTCGACCCAAATTGTTTCCAGCAGGGGGTCAGTGAACCCCATGATAGTTCGGAGGGTACTATCCTTGTCGACCATGACCCTACAACAAACGATGTATCAGTGTTGGCAGTGATTCGGACAACCGTAACTTGTACGTCTCTGGAAATAGAATGTGCTTCCAGCCCCTACCCAAGATATTCTTCAATTCGTCCGATTTAATTCAGATATAATATTCTCGCGGTGGTCCAGAAAGTACTTCAGTATCTCTCGCACTGCTTGCCGTTCCGGACCTTCCGGTTCGTGAGCAACGTCCTGCCAGGAGGACTTCAATGCATAGACTTTACCGTCGGGCTCGACAATCTTAAATACTGCCCAAGCAATGTTGTTCCTGCCCCGCATCGACGATCAATTGAAGAGCGTCCCGATAACCCCAATTCTTGATAGCACTGGCTGCATCTTTGCTTCCGCCAAGGATCTCCTGCTTGCCCTTGTGCAACCTGTCAGTTTACCTACCGATGTATCAGTATCGCTCGATGAGCTAGACTCTGGTGGAGGTGTAGTGGCATCGGTGCCCTGCTGAAGTACATCAGCTCTGGACACTGTGTCTGTTGGGTGCTTCCTTACCGCCTCATCAACAGTTAACGACAGGTTTTCGGACGAGCTGCCACTGGGTTCTGTTTCATCAGTAGTCTTCTGCTTCTGGCGTGCACAAGTTGTAGGGGCATCCATCATTGAATGAGGGAAAATATGGTGGGAGATCTAGATGAAGAGTGACCTTAATGTTCAATGCACCCACTCGAATAGACCCAACCCCCTGAGTGGTTTTCCGTCGATGACCAATTTTCCCGCAAAGTCGAACTACCTTAAGCTTAGGTAACAAACAACCAGAGCAAGGCCACTCGTTTCACTGTTGTGTGAGACCAAGTGTAGTTAGTATATAAGAAGTGTAGTTAGTTTAGCTTAGGGGAGGAACGCGTGAATCGGGATCAGTTGCTATCAAATTTCTCGAACCTGAATCTCTAAGCTACATAAGTGGAGGGATTGGTCGATATCCACGCGTTCTCCGAAATCTCACCAGAAATTCGATAGCAACTGATCCCGATTCACGAGTTCCTCCCCTGAGCTAAACTACACTTCTTACATGCTAACTCACTTTGTCCCACATAAGGGAGAACGAGTGGTCTTATTCTCTTTGTTTGTGTACTCTTGTACTCTCACACTGATCATCGAACAATTGTCTTCTATTGTCTCGTGCAGGTATCGAGGCCGAACCCTTACACTATCGCACTGGTCTCGATCCACAAGCAAGTCTATCTCAGCATGTAATATGCCCCGCCACCAATCTATCCACTCTAGTCTGGTCAAGAGGTCCCGACGGAACCACAAGCAACTGTCTTGGAAACTTGAATCGTTGCAGGTAGTAAGCATGGTAACATGTTTAGCTACAGTAATAATTTGTGTTGTGTTGAATTCTAAAGGGATCGTGAGCAAGTTTACGACTATAGCTAGTTACGTCATATACAACCTCGTCAAGTTCTTCCAAGAATTCCATCTATCCCTCGACTGTTGCAGTCTGTCGTGTCAATATAGATACTCACTATTCCTTGGACTTGCATCATATTTCCGAGGACATTTGTGGCTCATTCCATCTTTTTGGACGTGCCGTCCCATATGCTCAACTCTTCGACGTTAGCATGCCCAATTTTTTATACACTAGATCCACGGCCCACGCCAGCATCCATCGAACATGCATTCTGCCTCAGCTGGAACGCCGCTTCACCTCCGGATCACCATCTGTTAGCCCCAAATATTCTCGTGCGCGACCCCATCGACTTACTCAGGTTCGTGAGCATCCGAGATAGCGCGTTTTCCTAACCCGTCCTTCATATGTTTTCTCCAGGAACTTGAACGGGCACCGCCGGGTTGTGACTTAGAGACCATTAGCGTCATGCGCCTCTATGGCGTCTCTGGACCTACTAGGGGTTTCTTTGACGACGATCTCCCCAACGCGCCTTCACCTCACTATCATGTCATCAGCCGTATATCTGGGATTATCAAGAACAAGTTTGGAGCAAAGTACGACGTGAAAGCCTATGGAAGCACTGTGTACATGCGCGGTTTCAGTGTGACCCGCAGTACGCCGAAGTCCAAGGGTTCCGGAGGAGATTTGGACTTGGTGGTGTTGGTAAGTCCCGAGTTTGCGTGGCATATGGTGGACACCATGACTAGGACACCCTGCTGATCCAGTCGTCAGGACTTCAAGAGGCCGGAGGGTTTCTCGCCCAAGATTAAGACTACGTGGTTGCCAGGTGAATGTCGACTTGAATTCAGCAACGTGCTATCTTAACTCTGTAGGAAGACATTTATAATATGCGGTTCGTAGACCAAGCCCGAATGCAGTGCCAACGAGTCATTAATGCTCGGAAAATACAGGACGCTTGCGCGTTCACTCTCAAAAAGAAATCAGTACTCCGTAGTGAATGTGGTCCCGCATGCTCGTGTGCCAATTGGTAGCTGCTCTTGTCCTTCCATGATTACTCGTCTCATGAACATGACAGTGAAGCTTCTTGACCAGCAGCATCAGATATCCATAGATATTAATGTGAACAACCGCCTCGGCCTCTTCAGTAGCTACATGCTGCGGACCTACTGTGATCTCCTCCCGGGGCTCAGGTCGATGATCGCAGCCATCAAGCTCTGGGCGCACCCGCACAGACTGAACAGACCCAGTCCAGAGCGAGGCCACCCGACAACATTTGGTACATACGCACTAACACTTATGACGCTGGGGTGGCTTCAGGTGAGTTTTCATATCAAACAGGATGATCTCCGCGACCTCATTTCGTTGTTTTAGTCACGAGGCCTTGCACCAAACTTGCAAGTCGGTCTGGGGGTGTTGACAAAGCAACCTGGAGCAGCCTTTTGGATACGAGCCTCGTCTACAGGGAAGAATTCCAATCGGGTTTTATGCGACGTACGCTTCCGAACGGCCACCATTGATGAAGTTCGACCCCCTCTTGACCTTCGAGCCACAATGCTCGACTGGTTTCAGTGAGTGTCCTGTCCTACACTGCGAACACTGGTAACTGTATGCTTCTGTGTATGCTCTCGTTAATAGCTTCTGGGGATACGAGTACAAGTTCAAAGATACCATGCTCGACATCAAGAATGGAGGCATCCGTCCTCGTCATTGCGTATTCGGGCCTTCGCCAAGTGCTGACATCAAGGAGCCAGTCGAGGAAGGGCCAAGTTTCGACCGCATAAATAGCAATCTTTTTGGTCTCAAACAAGGAGACGTTTCTGATAGCCCTGCAACGAAATTCGTGCGGTCTTCAGAAAACGGGGATGTTCCTTGTTTCCCTGAGCATGATGGCTTGGATGAGGATTTATCTGTCGACACCCCTAATCCTACAATACTCGACGACCCGATTTGCGTTGTCGATCCTTTTAACCGGAACCTGGTATGCCTGGAACTTTGATTTCACTTTCCAGACTTCACCATGACTGATCATCCCTGAATTTCTAGAACGTGACAAAAAACATCTCTGGTAAAGTTGTGAAGCAATTCCAAGCCGCATGTCAAACAACATGGGACCAGGCGAATAAGGATGTGCCTATGCACTTGATCATCTGCGGGTTTGATGCGTTTAAAGATGTAGAGGAACCGCTGGTTGCACTTACCCAAGGGACCAGCGAGATTATTCGATATGTCCAAGGCCTCGTGAGACCTTGTTATTGTTGAAAACTCAGGCTATGTTATTACTGTCATTACAGAGCGCCTCACTGGCGGAAAAAGTTGATGTATAATACCTACAAAAAGCATCCATGCATCCTAGACTCCGTATTCTGTATTGGGATATAAATCCAACTGTGACTCATGTCAGAGAGGACGGTGGGTGAAATTTGAAAATAAAAAAAGGGCAACTAGATTGGACTACTTGTTATATGGACGAGATGATTTCAAGCTGGACTTGAGTCGGACATCGATTTCATGGGATAGCAGTGCGTGAGGTCAGGATTTCAAGGCAAGACGAGGTAGGTAGGTCGAAGGCGCCTATATGGAGGCGAAGGCAGAATGTTGAAGATGGCAACTGGTACAGAACGTGCAGGGGACTTGGATGTGCACGATTAGTAGAGTATGGTCTGAATACACCATGTGTGAGTAAAGTGGCATAGCAGGCTTGTCACAAGGCTACACGATGGAGTGATGTTCGGGAAGGCTTCGAAGCTTAGATGTCACGGTTTCTCACATTGTCAATAATGTCAATAATTCGAAGGAGGGGGTGACATGCTTAACGGTAGGCGCGGCACATATCACAAAGGAATGCGTTCTGAAGAACAGCTGGTGACTCCAGTGATTGGCGTACATATGAGTCCCATGGTAGTTGTAAAAGATAGGCGAGAGAGTAAAAGGTTCTACATGACAACGCAACACGAGTTTTGCTGCAGCGTGATACGTCAATCGGAGAACCAGAGACGAGGGATGTAGCGAAGACAGACCTTCTTAGCTGTCTTATAGAACATCTTGCTCTGAGCGGAGAGTGCATTGGATCCGCTCAACTAGGTTATCCAACTTCTCTCCCCGTTGAAGGACGGACTCGATCGTCTTGTGCTGATGAAGGTTAGCCGTCAGGATATTGGGAACATTATGGTGCGGCCAAGCATACCAGCACAATCTTAGTCTCATCTAATTCTTGTTGCACTCTCATGATGGCATCCGCTTGCCGTGGATCCTGATACTTGGATATGTATGTCTGGATGTCGGGGAACGATATTGTAGAAGGGTTGGAGAAGGAAGATTGAGGGACTTTAGCAATAAATTCATCCAAAACCTTGGTCAGAAGGGAGAATGCAGGTCGAACTGGGTATTCTTGGTCGGTTACGATGATGGCTGTAACAAATCACGCCACGTAGCCAACGATTGTGAATTAAAGCTAGGTAGGGGTGAGAGGGAACCATTGGCCTACCTGCGAGCTGCTCTGCTCCACCACGGTTGTATACATGAGCAGTATAATTATTCTCTTGTACGCTCTGACGTTGACCTTGGGTCGTTCTGTCCACGACTGTCCTGGAGAAGAATGTCAGGAACTCGGAGACAGAGCCTCTCTGGTAAAAAGAGAAGCTGGAGACATCTGAAGCCGAGCTAAGGACTGTACTTGGTGATCCTGGAGGTGAGAGGACAATAGAAAGCGAGAATATCTTCATTATCGAGGTGACTGTCAGCGTTGAGGAAACGGAATGAGTTGAAATACAGCCACTACACTGTTTACGATTTACTCGGTAGTATTACTGCAGCCGTCCCATGCCAGTGCTCCACAAGCCATGTCTCTGCCTGCGGTTGGTCTCTGGATATCCTGCGTCTGGCTCGTCATCTACGCCGTAAAATATTCGTCAAGGCGTCCCAAGTCGTTACTCCCGTTCTCACACAGTCGCAGACCATTCACCGAGGTCTCCGTGAAGAACCTGAATCTTCGTGTCAAGACGGAAGCTCTCAATACACTCCACAACCAGTTATCCACTCGGTTATCTTCAGATGCCTCTCGTAGCTTGAAGCAGATACTTTTGTGGTTGTATGATCTGGGCAGCATCATCAGCATTATCGGAATGCTCGCTGCATTTGGCCTGCTACTATCCACGGCCGTGACTCTATCCTTGGACGTCTTGCAGACACACCATGTCGCTCAGCAGGGTGCCAGCGTAGTCACGAAACGAAGTCTAGACCATGTCGAAGTTACTATTCCAACTGCTGCACCTATGCATAATGCATTCACTATCAACCCGATTGTAAGCCGTTCCGTTCACGCCGAGGTGACCCAGCCAGGGTCCTTAACCTGAGCATTTAGATACCGGGTATAACTGTTCCACTCAGTCATCTGCCTCTCATTCTGTTGGCGTTAGGCATCAGCCAAATCGTTCATGAAGCTGGACATGCCATCACTGCAGCACTGTGAGTCGACCACCAAAGTTCAGGAGAGTATGACTTGACGCAGAAAAGTTAGACATCGTATACCAATGCTATCCTCTGGGGTATCTATAACATTTATCTTACCGTCCGCCTTTGTCATTCTCCCCTCTGCCCGACTCGAAAATCTGCGTCCCCGCGATCGCATGCAGGTCGTGGCTGGTGGCTGTTTCCACAATTTCGCGTTCTTGTGCCTGCTACTCCTCGTGGCTTGGTCAGGAATTGGGTCTGTGGTGGCATCGCTTCTCTTCCGGGATGTTTCTGCTTTTGGAAAAGTCATAGTCGGTATAAACTATGTTAGTGGACTTCGTCTCGTCATATACCCGCACTAAGTCTTGTTAGGATTCGCCACTGATAGCCCACCTCCCCGTCGGCGGTTTGATAACCACGGTGGACGATGTTCAGATGCGCTCTGCTGTCCGTGCAACCGCGGATAACCCCTGGGATGACTACCTACTCTCACCTACCTCTGTCCTCAGCCGCGGTTGGTGTGTCGACGAATCTCTATTGGGCAGAGTATCTAGTGAGCAGGTCCAGGTATTTTGATTGTCTTGGGCTTTGCTTATCCCATCTGACAGCTTCGGAATGTGTCGCCGTCGGTTCACAATCATGTTTTATATCCAAGGAGGATGCAGACGTACAGTACAGCTTGTACCCTGTTTCTATCTTTACAGGAAGCGCAGCACGGTGCAGTTCCTTAATGGAATGCGCGCCGTCTGCGTCGTGTGTGGTGCCTCGTAGTGATCAGCAGCTCGTACGGCTCACAGTCGCGTGGGGCTATGAGGGCAGCAGCGCAGAGGACATCGTTATTTGGAAGGGTCCAAAGAGGGAGATCTGGGAACAAGGTGTGTATCTGGCATTGAACGGTTGTGGATACACTCAGATTATCCCTTGACATAGTGGAAGTTAGTAATCTGCACCCTCATTTTTCCTTCATCTCACGGAAGCTTCCAAACGTTGCTTCCTATTTCTTCGAGTGCGTCTCCCTACCCACCTTACCATTCCATGGGGATAAACTAATGGGAGTGAATTACAGATACCTGAAACTTGCAAATATCTCCCTCTACCTCGTCAATATGTTCCCGATATCAGTGCTGGACGGGTATCGAATGCTCGTCGCCTTATTAGAGCTCCTCTTCGTTCGGCCTAGCGGAAACTCGGAAAGTATGGACCTTGAGGCTCTCCATGGACTAAGCCGGCCATCCTATGACAGTAGGACGCAGAGGGCATGTAGAGCATTCCTTAGTACGAGTACTCTCGTCCTTGTCTCATTATGTGGACTGTTGGGTGTTCTTAGATGGACGAAGAGCTGACACATATCTGCAAATGTTCGTAGTATCGAGACCCAGCAGATCGCTGACATAGGCTGGATCTTCGCCGTGAGCGAGTACGGTCGAACTCTGAATCATGCAAGAACTGAAGCGCCCGTTGACCCTCGTTATTAGCTTGAGTACCAGATGATCGTTGGTCATCTGTCTCCGTGCTGGCATTCGAGATATATGGTGTTCGCTCGAGTATTGTAGTGCCTGGTTATGACAGTAAATGATAGCAACGGAGCAGTCAGGCGAGCAAGTTGCTTTGGAGTTAGCGAGTTTTTGGTCGAGTCTCTGTTATGCGATGCGACTCGTGCATACAATAATGGTTGAATGCAAATCATGTGGTATTGCGCTCTGAGGACCTCCAACTTCCCATGCGTCCACCCATGATCGAAATGCAGGGACAGAAAGAAAATCAAATCAAACAGACAGGCGGTGAATTACTTTTTCTTCACTGGTTGAGTGAGGTCGATTACAGTCAAGCCTAGGGGCGCCATCATTCTAAACTCCAGGACCAAGACGAAATGAACGAACCTGGAGGGAGACTCGACTTGAGCTTGTCTGCCTTGTCTGGGTCGTCGAGAGAAAGAGTGTAGAGATATCTTGAGCACCGAACTTTGAACTTGGTCTGAGCCTTGCCGGTAGGGGTTTTGGCGGCGACCTTCTTTATCCGGGCCTCTGCAGAGTGACAGCGATAGACACAGTCAAAGCGAAGACGGGTATGTCACAAGGGTCAAACATGGAGGTCAATATTTGTTGGTCAACCAACAGTGTAAGATATAACCTACGTGTAGCATCCTTCCGCCGCGCGATCTCTATAAATTGTTTGATATCCCGGATTTCTTTAGGCTGTAAGAAGGCAAGAAGCCTGTTAGACACGTTCAGAGGTGACATTGAGTAGAACGACCCGCGTACCATGGCGAACAACGAGGTCTGTGAGGTCTTGGGTGCTGTATTTTCGATACCCAGACGTTACAATGTTGGATCAGTGGCTGAACTCTAATTTGCTAGTTTCACGGGAAATTCCGAGAGGAGACCGAAACACGCCAATACGATAATGAATGAAGCCAGTTACTAGATGATAACGGATACAAGATGTAGTGATGACATGCAGATGCAGCTAAGAAACAGCGGTGAGATAACAAAGATGGCAGAAAAACAGCATCAATGGTACAAGGGTAACTCATGGGGCCCATCCAAATCATTGCTTATATTTGCGTGGGGAGCCAACAGAGGATGCCCCAGTTGAAATTACTGTGTTGCTACTGGCATCGCTCATCACGGAGGATGCAGGTCTGCTGATGCGACTGCGTAGTCGTTCTACCTCTCTTTCGAGGCTAGCAGGATTTCAGCATAAGATGAGTGCAGGGAAGGGTGGGAGACTCACGTTAAAGTGGTTTGTTTAGCTTCTACAGCCTGTAGCTCAAGTCGTCGGTTGGCACGGACTAACTCGCTTTCGGTGGATTGCTGTATTTTGCCGTCAGTGAGGAGAAGTGTATGGAAGCGAGCGAAGCTCACCACTTTGTCAAGTTTCTCGCGAAGAGCCTGAATCTGTGATTCCGATGTTTTCCGATCGTCCTCGAGCTTTGTACGCTGGCGTTCGCTCTCTTGAAGTTCCAGTTGAATCTCTCTCACTGCCTTGTCGGAGGAGCGGGGTTGCGTGGAGTGCCGTTTATCACTGGTGGCTTGATTTAGCTGTGTGGTAAGCTCTTCAACACGAGCTTGCAGTTGGCGGATTGTTGCATTGGGCTGGGGTGTGGTGGTATATGACTTGGTTTCCATGTCCACTACCCGGACGTTGAGCTCCTTAACCTGTTTTTCCAACTGAGCCTGGGGGGAGAAATGAGATCAATGTCCATGAACCAAGGCACTGAGCGTACATTCTTTCTGTCTAACTCCGTGTTCTCCAAACGAATATTGTCAAGTTCAAGCTGACTTTCAGCAGCATGGGTTTCTGCTGCCTTCATACGTCCAAAGGCCATAGAAACACGATCTTCTTGCTCCTCTAGGGAACGCTCCAGATCCTGCTTCTCCAGCTGAAGCTTCTGCATTTCTCTATCCGACGTTACCCTACTGGCATCAATGTGGTCGAGTTTGATACCTTCCAGTTCTGCTTGTAGCGAGCGCCGGGCTTTCTGCAACATGGCACGGTCCGCTTCTGCGTCGTTCAACACGCCTCTGAGCTCGCGGACTTGTGAATGGAGGGAAACAATCTGTGCCTGCTGATCAGACTGCGCAGTAGTGGATGTTTCGTAAGCCTTCGTCACGTCCGCGATCTTGGTCTCCAGACGCTCCTTCTCCCTCTTCCATGCGCCACCGTTGTAGACCTCCTCGTCGAAGCGCAATTGCAGTTCATCGTAGTCCGAGTGAATCTTGCGGTTGTCTTCGCGCAACCTAGTCATGGTGTCGCGTTGTGACTGGAGCTCTACGAGACAGTTGGGCAGCTACTCAAGACAGGACGGGAACGTAACATACCTTCACTAAGCTGGGCAAGTTCGGCTGGAAACAGATGATGAGTGTCGTCTCAGATTGTTGTCAAAATTACTCACCTTGGTACTTCTTCCGGGTCTGATTACCGGCGAAGTCGCGCTCTGCAAGGTCCTTCTGGTGCTGCAGACGTTCGTCCTGCAGTTGTTGGACGAGCCGGTGTCTGTGGATGCCAAGTTCAGATGATTCTCGGTCTTCCTCCTCGATCTGCTGTTCCAGTTCTCGAAGTTTCTGTTCTGTAGACTGTAGCTTTTCGTCAACCGCCTTCTTCTCTGTTACAAGGTCCATATGCGCCTTCTCCACATCAGTAAATGCACGACGAGCTGGGCGGAAGTTAGCACATGCGAATCGGACGATTTCGTTACGCTTACCGAATGCTTCAGCGTGCTCCGCCTTTGCCTGTGAAATCTCAGCATCTTGGAGCTTAACAGAGCTTATTTGCATCTTTTGCTTGTAAGACTCAATCGCCTCTTGCAATTCTTCACATCGACGTCAGCCAAAGGTCACTACTTCAGACTGGTTACGCAGCGCACCCGATTGCATAGCGATTGCAGCAGCAGAAGTGATCTGAAGCTCCTGGAACTGGGTCTGAAGTTGTCTGTGTGCGTCTGCCTCAAGTTAGCGCATGGCCAATGGGAAAAACTAGATTTTCTCACTAATCGCGTCGTTCTTGGCAGAAGTCTCAGCATCCAGCTTGTCTTGAGTGTCGGCAAGCTCATTCTCAATCTGCTTCCTAGACTGGGATAGTTCTCGAAGCCGCTTGCGGACCTCCTCGAGTTCAACCTGCGAGTTGCGTTGCTGGGCGAGCTATTTGGAATATTTAATTCACTGATCTCGTGTCGAGAAGAAGTAATAACGTACTAGAGCTTTGCGGGAATCTTCAAGCCGAGCGTAGGCCTCTCGTTCTTGGGCGATGGCATTCTGGAACTTCTCCCAAACGGCCTGATCACCTGCATGAACGGCTTCGGCAGCTCGACGAGCCGTGGCCTCATCCTTCAGCATAGACGAGAGTCGGGCGTTCTCCTTTGCTAGACGTTGACGATAACTTTGCAATGAGACTGTAGATCCGTTACTGCTTTCCAGATCTGCAGTGAGGTCCCGAATCAGGTGTTCGAGGTGTTGACGGATGCGATCTGAGCCTGCGATACGAAGCTCGAGCTCTTGGATTTGTTGCTTGAGCGCCGTTGATTGATTTTTCGAATCCGGTGTTCGAGGAACGTCCGTGGAGAGTGCTCTTGGACGCTCAGAGCGAACAGAGTGAGCCACAGACCGGGGTGTTTCGGGTACGTTTATACCCTGGACGTGACCCGAAAGCTGTTTAGCAAGCTCGTCGTCTGCGAGCTGAAGTTCGCGGACAAGGCGAGAGCGGAACGAGTCGTCAATGGGAGTGTCCTTCATAATGAGGTTTCGTAGCTCCTTGTGTTGTCGGTCGACCTGAGCTTTGATATTTGCAACCAGACCTTGTGCTGTTTCTGCGTGTCGAAGTTTCTCCACCAGGTGAGATATCTTCAGCTCATACTGACGATGTGCTGATGCATTGGATGGGGTGGCATCGATATCCTCTGCGAGTGTGGCAAGTTCGCTCTCCAGGCTTTCCTTGGAGCGTTGCGCCATAGAAAGCTGGTCGTGCGTTGCCTCTAGCTCGTCTTTGACGCCATTGAGCTCCGCTTGCAGGCGCCGAATGCCAGATTCTGCAATCTCTCTGGCTTTATGTTCGGCTTCCAAAGCTGCGAGCGCTTTCAAAGACTTCTCTTCGTTCGCCTTAGCGATCTTCTCGATGGCACGGATTTCGACTTGCTCCATCTTGTTCTCGCGCACGAAGTCCTCAGCCTCACGGGTCAGAGCCATCTTCGCCTTCTCCAGAGATCGAATGTAGACGGCGGTCTTCTGCAGCTCCTCTTGGGCCTCCTTGAGCTGCTGGTCGGTGACCTTCTTCGCTTTCTCTAGCACGTGAACGTGCTCAACGATCTTCTTGTCTTGTCTCGACTCTAGCTGCTTGACCTCCCATTCTTTGCTCTTCAGATCTGTCAGAGCCTTGTTGAGCGCTGCGTCCATTTTACCAAGTCGGTCTTGGTCTAGAGCGAGCTCCCTCTTCTGGTTGGTAGCGACGTGATGTAGCTGGTTGTACTTGGCTGATTCCGCTTCTAGCTGCTTGCGAGCTTGTTCCAGCTGGCGTTCGCGAGCACGAGCGTCTCTCTCCAGTTGCAGGGTAGTGTCTTCGATCTCGTTGTACTTGCTTTGGGCAGAGGCCAATTGTCGTTCCAAAGACTAAACCAACACATTCAGTCAAGGATACCACAAAGATATCTGGGAATCCCTCACCTCTTTGGCTTTCAGAGCTTCTGCAAGCTGCGAGTCAGAATCAATCTGCCGGGAGCGGAGTGCCTGCAACTCTGATTCCAATGTCCGCTTGGTCTTTTCTAGAGCTGCCACAACAGATTCAGCCTTCGTAGATCGTTCTTTAACTCTCCTTTCGCTTTCCAGCAACGAAGCATGAGCGCTCTCGAGTTGCGCATACTGTCGGCTAACTCTCTCCAGCTCGAGATTAAGATTGCTCTCGTTCTCAAGAGCGGTCTTGTGGAAGACATTCAGCTGGCTCTGAAGGTCAACGGCCTGGCGTCGCAGGTCGGCGAGCTCCACGTCTTTGCTCTTTTCAACCTCACGGCGACGCGTCTCCTCTGTCGTCTTCGTTTCCAGCAGAGCACGGAGATCGTCGAGCTCCACCTGCAGTTTAGCTTTGGCGGCCAGCGTGCGATCCGCGTCAGCTTTCGAAGCATCTAATTCGGCCTTTTGCTTCTCAGTCAAAGCGCGGATTTCAATGATCTCCCTTTGTAGCTGGGTACGCTCTCGCTTTGACGTAGCAACCTCAGAGGCAAGGCGAGCGATGTCATCTTCCTTCTTCTGGATCATTGTAGAATACTCGTTGGCAGTGCGGGTCAGCTCAGCAAGCTGATCCTTGGCCTGTCTCGAGCCATTTTCCAACTGCCCGACCTTAACATTGAGGAGTTCACTGAGAATAACATGAGGCCAACTCAACAGTCGCTGTTGCATGGATTACTCACGTGGTGCGCAGCTCCGCTGCCAACTTAGACTGGAGTTCGCTCGTAGATGTCTCCGAACGTTCTTTAAGACGAGCAAGATCTTCGTCGCGCTGTGATATCAAGGTCGTAAAGTCCTCGTTCAGCTTCTGCACTTCATCTCTCTCATCTCGTAGTTGCGCCATGCTGCTTTCCATTGTGGAGAGAAGGTCTGCAAATTCCGCCTCCTGCTTCTTCCAGTCGTTCTGTTGACTCTCCAGCCGTACAAGGTGTTCCGCAGCCTGGTCAAACGCCTGGCGAAGATTCTCGTGCTTCTCGTCGGTTTCCTTCTGTCGAAGTAGTGACCTATCCAGTTGCGAATCGAGAACATCGAGGTCCCCTTGTAGAGCTTTGATTTCCTCTTCAAGGTCGATCTCCCGCTGCTTGCTTCGCTCAAGTAGCGAGTCTTTATCCAATGCAAGCGCCCGCTCCGCCTCGAACTCCTCGACGATCTTCTGCTTCTCTGCCTCCAGGGCCATCTTCACCTTCTCCAGGTTCTCTTTCTCGCGTTGGTCCCTTTCTGCCCTCTCTTTGATGAGCTGCAATTCTATGTCTTTTCGCCGGAGCTCCTCGTCGTTACGCGTGGCAGCCAGTAGCGGCCGAACCTAACAAGATCTCAACGTCAATAAGATGCGTTCATGCAAAATTTCACCGCACCTTCGTGTAGAGCTGCCACCATGGCCAGTCTCTCAGATCTCCATACACCCGAGCGTTTCGCTGAATAGTCCGAATTGCAATGGCACGATTAAGAATCTTCTTCATCTGCCTTCGTGCTGAGAACTTCCTCGCCACAGCTTGCAACCTCGAGAAGACGTCGTATAGCAGGGCATCCCTGCGTTCCTCGAGTTCGGCGAGTACACCTGCTTTGAAGAAGATCTTCGAAGTGCCGACTCGGTAGAGCTCCGTATCGAGCTCTAGAGCTCCTACCATCCGGAGGCATGCCTTTCGCCCGTCCATGTAACCACGAGGGATGATTCCAGGAGTCATGATCTCGTAGCGTTGCCTGAATTCGACAAATGGAAGTCGATTTGGATAACCCAGCCGCGCGATCCGGATGCCCTCGAGCACACCATTACAACGCAACTGGTCGAGCACAAGAGGTACATCGACCCGACCCGCCTTCTTGTTGACATTGGGCACTATACACCGAACGAAATGAGGCTGAGTGGCATGTAGTTGAGCCATGAGAAGTGACAGCTGTTCTCTGTGCCGTTGAGCGACTGTGCGGAAGGCGCCCTTCTTGACGCCACGCTTCTTCCCTAAGGAAAACCCCACGCTTGAAGAGGGCGAGTGAGAAAATGAACTCGCAAAATCTTGGAACAGGGAAGCGACATAAGGCTCTGTGGATGCAGCGAGAACTCGGGTGAGATTATCATTTAATGGGTCTTTATTCTTCTCGAGCCAGCCGTCAGTGCGGTACTCGACTTTGCCTGCGTAGTGGGTGATGATGAAACCTTGCTCGAATTTTGGGAGACTGTACTTGGCGCGACCTGGGTGGGGTTGTTCACCAGGACGTAGTTCCCCGCTCCACATGGAATGCACTTTCTCTGTGAAAGTGAGATCCGTTGCCTTGGGCATGATACACTCTTCGTCCAGGCAGCTAAGGATACCGATAGTACTGCCACTCGCTTCAATGAGGTCAATCGTCGGCTGCAGGTCAAGTTTGAAGTTGACGAAGTCCCATTCTATGCCCTCGCGAGAATATTCCTCTTGTTCAAGGACGAACATGTGATGGTTAAAGAATTGCTGGAGTTTCTCGTTGGTGAAATTGATGAGCAGCTGCTCGTACGTGTTGATTTCAAAGATTTCGAACCCGGCAATATCCAAGACACCAATAAACGTCGACTTAGGGGTGGGACGGTCCAGGGCGCGGTTGATGCGGTCGACAAGAGCACCGAACGATTTTTCGTACAGGGTCTTGCACAGCGCGCCAAGCTCGTCCAAAGCCTGCTGACCTGTCCGTGCCTGCGTCACCCATTCCCGACCAGCGAGCACTTTGGGACGCAGGACAGCCCTCGTAAACTCGGCCATGGGGATTCCCAAGAGATGACAGGCACGCTCCGCTTGAGTAGGGTCTGCCATGACGGCGTCATCAGCCCGTGTCGATGTGATGGCAATATTACCGATGTGGAGAATGGCTGCCACAATCCGGAAGAGATCGAATTGTTCAGTTTGAGAGAAACCGACAACTTCAAGGGCACTCTTGGAGAATTGTGAGTAATAATGTTGTATGCGGTGAGGCGAGAGACTTACGATCAGTGTGTCCCAATCGTCCCGATCGTTGACACCATCAACCTCCCTTCTGCTCCGGTTCAAAAACTCGTAGTCCTCGATACCCCCATCCAACAACAGTGACTCTAAGATGTTGTAAACGAGCTGCCAAGGTTACGAACTATTGTTACCTACCCTTCAAAAATCCACCAACAGCCATCAGCTGATAAAACACATGAAAGTTTCGTTCCGCCGGGCTTCGTACAATGACTCGGCTCTTCTCTAACAAGTACCAGTCGATATTCGCCCCGGAGATACTCCCATCAGGTGCGAAACTGATGCGGATAAACTTGCCGAAACGACTCGAGTTGTTGTTCCGCTGTGTCTGAGCGTTTCCGAAGGCTTCAAGGATGGGGTTAGCTTGGATGATCTGCCGTTCTAGCAAGCCAAGACGTCCTTTCGCTGTCAAGGAGCCCCCAGATCCAGTTATTGAAACACTCTTATGTCTAAAGGAGCTGCTTCTAGGCAACCCTGTTGATGGTATAGTGGAGTACGAAGAGGATAAGGAAGGGGAATGTGTGTGTGATGAGGCCGGAAGATGGGCATCCGTGGCTATGGCGGAAAGGTATTGGATGACCTTCTTCGTGCTCTCAGTCTTACCGGCGCCTGATTCGCCGCTGAAGAAATGATTCATCAGTCATACATCATACTGAAATTGCGAATGCAACAGACGTGATCAGAATGCTTTGGTTCTCGCGTTCTTCCTGCATGTTTACCCATGCGCGTTCAGTGACTGCAAAGATATGTGGTGGATTCTCGTCTCGCCGTTTGTTCCGGTATTGCTGTATGATGGCATCGGTATAGAGAGGCAAGTTCTGGTAAGGATTAATGGCGACTAAGAATAAACCTGAATATGTCTGTAGTTGAGGTATTAGTTGGTGTAATTGACATGGCGGATGCGACACTGATGTTGAATAGCGCTAGTGCGCGTCTCCAAGGTATATAGCTGAGCTTAGAGAACAGACTCACGTAGATAGCTCCAGATCCATACCTTAAACGGAGGTTGTGGACAACGCTAGCTTCATTCAAAAATGTGAGATCTGCAATGTCGTCGACACGGTCGAACTTGGGGGGATTCATCTTCGATAGCGCGTACAGAGGCACTCGTCGTATCTGCAACCAAGAATGAGCGCACGTAAGGTATCAAGCATGGAACACTGTTAACCTCTCCTCCTGCAGACAAGACGATTTCTGCGGTCTCTTCATCCTCGTGATGAACCCAACCAGCAAGGTAGCCCTCCTTCTCGTCTGGTACCCACACCCATTTCTTCTCGTTGAATTCGGCTTGGAGCGCAGCGGCACGAGCTGCCTCTGCACTATGAGAGGGCCGTGGACCGTTCATCACGGTGTGGCGATCTTGGTCAGTAAACGCGTGTTTGACCTAATAAGTTCGAGTGAAATGTGGATGGCGGTGGCTCCGAGTGTGGGGTATGTTCTATGTTGTTACTGGGTATCGTCCTTAGGAATCGGATATCTTGGGTCGTATGGTCGCGGGCCCGTTAAGCACAAAGAAAGTACCGACAAACAGTCAGTGCCCGAGACTCGAGTCTACTAGCCTGGTTCGGCTTCAAGGGATCGGCTGTTCAACGTTCAACGTTCAACTCTGTTCAACCAACCGCCACTCCCCATTCTCTCCCATTTAGGCAACTGTTTATGTTCATGCGAATAAAATAATTATGGCAAAGTCCATTCCAACTTCCAAGATATCGAACTAGTTGCTGGCCTTCTCCTGCGCAAAAAATCACTTCCAGTGGTTGTATAACGCAATTCTTTGACTCCGTGTTATGCAGAATAAAGGATGGGGCCTAGGTCTTTAGTTCATCAGACCCCGAATCTCCTGGGTTACAGGAGTTTCGTCTTCCATTCTGATTCAGTGATTGATGCCGTGGTACTACACCACTAGCACGGCCCTGTTAGTCGGTTGTACGCGCCCACTCTGTTGCATCGAACCTTACAGCGAATTTTGACGCCTCGGAGAGGGGAAATGCGCAGAACAGTCTCTTATAACCGCTCAAGCGTGACAGGACTCCCCTCTAGCACAAGCCACGCTGGCTGCCCTATCGAATCCCGCTGTCCATGGAGAATATCAACGACACAGATTTAAACACCTGCTTTGACTTTGTGCGGCATCACCTGAGTAAGCCTGTTCCAGTAGCAGGGGTTATCTTCGCTGACGGCACATTTCAGCGTCGCTGCCTACACACCTTCCAAACTGAGCCCCGGCACTTCCCTCCAATTTTTTATAAATGAGGAGCACGAAATTGAAGCTTGTGAGAGTGACTGCGAAGGCCTCTCATAGTCTTATCATTATGACTCCGAGTCTTGCACACCACATTCCGACGAGGGAACACTTGCGTCTGTTTGGTCCTCCCCAATCTTGGTTAGACTTTTCCATATGGGATTCATGAAGAATCTGACTCTACTCACCGTAGGAATTTTCTGATTCCATGAGCGACGCGTCAGCCCTCTCAATAATCTCAATAAATCCGTCACTCCTGATAAAAGGTCCCGACACCCCAGAACATGGTCCTCGCGAGGATCCTGTCATCGAAAATCAGCCACCCAGCATAGCCCATTTGCCACCGCATATTGACCTGCCTTTTCGCCACTATCACATGTCAAGAGTATTTCCTCCGATCCTCCTGTGGCAAACATTCGTTCCAGTGACAGTTCCGAGAGCTCGGTGGAGGCGGTGACAGTGAGCTTCAGGAAATGAAGAAGGTTGCGCCTCAGCGACGCCGCCCTTGTACGTATATCCGTGCGGCCCAACCATCGTCTAGTAGAGGCACAGGGTCGGACTCGGAGTATCTTTTTGACTCCAATCCTGAAGAAATCGGTGACGACGATGCGGGGATCTCACCCGTACCTTCTTCGAAGAGGTAGTGGAAGACCGACAGGTACCAAAGGCTAGCTAGAAGAATTCGCTGCGAAGAACCATTCTGTAATCGGCCGCTCACCCGTCCTGCCGATTTTCGGCATCACATCGCCACACTACATAAGAATCCGCCCCGCATGGAAGTCCTGAAAGAGACGGGGATGGATTTTTGGCTATGGTACAATAAATGCGAGGTGATTTTAGGGAGAGTGGATGCTCGGCAGAGGCATGAATGTCATGGGCCATGCGAATGCAACCAGACAATTACGGAGACTCACACACGGAATGATACAATTTACGGGAGAGCCCGGTGGGGACAGTCGAAGCAGACAAATAAATGTTTGTGTTTTGTGCCTCAGGTATTAGGACTTTCCTGCCGTTCCTGATGTACTCTGAATAATAATTTTTCGTTGCTTCCAATTTCCAAAGGCACCCTAAGGTAAATCATCCCATTCATCTCGGTTTTTGGGAAAGCAAGCCGATAAATTTATCAGTACCCAATATCATGAAGTTCCTTAAATGAAACAATCCTTTTTGTATATCTCGTCTGTTTTAAGTCTTCCAGAAATCTTCACGACGGTATCGATTTGTTCTGCCATGCGACTTTGGTCATAACTTACATCTATGTTATTGTTTTTTTTACGGGACCTTCGTGTATAAGGACCCACAAATCGGCGGGCGTCGTCAGACTGAGATTTAAACTGCAGGCGTGTCATAATATGCGTCCTTGACTCCTTGGAGATCGTATGCCCTTATTTTTCATTTCGGTCAATAGTTTGTGATATTACATAACTCCGAGGGTAGTGTATGACATGACCTTTGATGAAGTTGGAGTTCTCCGATTGTCTGCTTGGGCCAGAGTCACGGTGCAGACTCCGCTTCGCACCTGGACTGGTGATAGCCATCATGATCAAGCTAATCAGGAAATTCATTTTTGGAAACTCTCGTGCAGGTCGATGACGCGGCTGTACTGACTGTCTAGATTTTCTAAAGAGACGGTACAGCAAGCACTTCCGTCCAGTGCCCCGCTCAACATGCCATTCACTTCATCATAGGAAATCCGAAGCTATGCACTGGGCAAAGCTGTTACTAGTAGAAGCTGCAGTTTTGTTTCCGAGGTGTACGGGATGTACATATCAACGGATCCGGAGTAACAAAAGCACATCTCGGCGCCTTTTCTTACCACAGTAGGGAACTTCTGGCGGCGTCAAAAGAAGGTAGTAACCCCGGAGGAACTTGATCTAATTCGCATGTGCAGCGAGGCAACAGCCTTGTTACGCGTGTATAACACGTTTTTGTAGGGTGGACCCTCAATCGTCAACACGATCTATTTGCGCGTTCGCGCTCATGATAAGAACGCCCTGACGCGCCTATCGAAGTTCATCCCCACCACTCGAACCGCCTCCCTCAATCACATATAGTTGACCTTATTCTAAATGCCGAGCATGATCGACCCTTTCAACCAGTGGATCGTTGTACCCGACGATCGACCTACTCTCCCTCCTGTGGATGACGAAGTGAATGGCCTGAAGGATATGTAAGTCTACGATTCGGATGGAACTAGTCTCGCCCTCTCACACTAGCCTCAGAACCAGTCTCCGCAACTCATCAGATTTGTACATCAACGGGCAATACGTGGGTCGCAACAAGGGCCTGCTACTTGACCAAGACATCTTCTCTTCTGAGCACTCGGACCCCGACACTTTCGAACCAATCGCCGAGTCCCATCTGTCCCCGCATCTCAATCCATCGCAAACTCTGACCCTTTGGGACACTGATGGTGGGTTATAGTATCCCTGTCCAGTGATACTAAATTGACAGCATTCATTTCAGTCTCCGATGAGACATTATTCCTACTCGAATCTTTTGCTTCCGCCACCTGAGTTGTCTCCCGACTCTTCGCCAGCGAGTGCAGCGTCGTCCACCCCCTGCCTCAGGACTCCGGAGAACGATATGTCATTGGCTGAAATCAATAATTTTACGCCAGCGCACACCTTCTACGTGGTTCCTGAGATCTGGGGGTGATGAACCATGTTCATCAACATATTTCTTAGACCAATGTGGCAACAGTCTCGAGGACGTCCCATCACAAGTGCAGCATGTTATGCCTGAGGATCTCGCTTGCACTCCACGCATGCTCTTAGAGTCACTTAGATCTTGCGATGTCTCGCTCCCCCCAATTTGCGTCGCCCCACCGACCCCAGGTCCAGTTAAGCCATCGACGTCGGTAGCTCGGACTGCCACACCACATCAAACTCCCAACACCCCAATTTCAATGTTATCTTCCCCCCATTTAGCGTCGGCATCTCCTCGAATCCAGGCTATGATCATTGGAACTAACCCTTCAAACAACGTCTTCACTCCACTCCACTCCACCTTGTGTCGCAGTACCTGCTGGCACCCTCGCCCGTGATACGTCCTACACCGTCGGTGTCTTATTCTCAGCTACAATCCGCTTCCCCTCAGCTGTGGTCATCGCCGCTGAGTCCGTTAACTGTCTTATCCTGCTCCCCCAATCTGTCCCCCATTCCCTCACCTATCGGCCTCGCCTCGTTCTCTCCCGCACTCTCGTGCATATCCCTTTCTGACATCGAACACCGAAACGGGGAGATAGCTGAGGCTGTCAAACTACTCCTTACACTAGGCCCTCGCCCGTTGTTGAGCAACTCACGGCGCCGTCAGGCAATCTGCTTGGGAAACGCCGGAGGGTGGACTCTCTCGACGACGACGACGCTCCCCCTCCGAAGATATCCAAACGCTCAAAGGCAGCTAAAGCCGACGAGGCAGAGTATCGTCCTTGTGCGTCACAAAGCGCACTACTAAGAATGCCGCATCATTCTCGAAGCCATCCTCTCAGCCGCGCGCGAAGGCGGGATCGTCGAGACAAGGCGGTTCATCTGGCGGTGGTTCACACTCTGGGAACTCGCATGAGCTGGAAGAATCCCCCAAGAGCAATATTACTTATTGCAAGTTGTGCAAGAAATCGTTCACGCGACCGTCGGACTACACGCGACACTATCCTTACGTCCAGGAAGCATTCAAAGAAAATGTGGCCCTGCAGGTATTGCGATCGTTTGCTTGCTCGCCCTGATGCTCAAGCGCGGCACATACACACGATCCATCCTGGATTGCCCGATCCCAAGGATCCCCCAGTTGAGGGTGATGGTTTGATCCCTAATGGTGAGGAGGGCGAGGATGATTGATGCAGGCGCTCTCGTTAATTCCTGTTGCAACTGACATAGCATTCTCTGCATCTTATCTCTTATCTCGCATCTTAATCCTGTAAATTTCACCTTTTTACACATTGCCTACATCCATTTTACTTCTTTTTAGCATCGCCGCAATATCAGTACAGGGGACTTGCTGTATTTTTACCTGGCATCTAGCACCGTATACCCTTGCTGCGTGAACTTTTTACCCGAGCTCTGCTCCCAATTGTAGGGATAGTTCTTATGTTTTCTCTTTTTCATTATAATATTAATTATCAGTATTTCTGGCTTTGCTGAGATAAGCATCTGAGTGTGGCGGTGCGAGTGAGTACTGCTGTGTTGTCTCAAGTACCACTTGCGGGTGTCATTTACTGTCGCAACCCAGTTCACCATCACTAGAAGACTCAGCACAACCGTAGCATCTCAGGTCTCAATCTCTTTTGGTTGGTTGAACCATGGACACTTCTGAAGCAGCTTCAACGTCTGGTGCTGGAGAAAGCACACAAGAAATGGGGGCGCATCTGTGGATACCAGAACCTGAGACCAAGGATCCTTCAAGCGATCAAACAGCTTCTTCGTCTCGTCTCCCACAGTTACTGAGGGAGCGACTATATGTTGGCAATTTAAGTCCTGCAGTGGATGAGTGAGTTATTACCATTGGTATCTTTCGCCGTCGCATTGAATGTTTTGCAGATATACCCTACTGAAGGTCTTCTCGAAATTCGGCAAAGTTTCGAAACTTGACTTTTTGTATCATAAGGCGGGTCCCAACAAGGGGAAACCGCGAGGATATGCATTTATCGAGTTTTTGAATGAAGCAGTAAGTCATTCTACGTCCTCAGCTATGCTGGTCTTTGACTGGATATCCTCCGTTATCACGAATTTGCGCTGGACGGTGGTACTCTTTGTGCTGCACGCCTGAAAGCTTCATCCTGAGCGAGTAAGCTGACTGGACTCGTTGCGAAACCCAGGACATCGAAAAGGCTCGTCAAAGTGCCAATGGCAAGCTCTTGCGTGGCCGTAAGCTAGTTGTGACCTTTGCACAACAAGCACCGCACAACGATCTGGGGTCCATGCCGCATGGCGGTAAGACCAAGAGGGTAGATGCCACTCCGACTGCGCTGAGTTTGGCGAAGAGCAGTGGAATCGCTCGTCCAGAGGCGTCAGTACCTGTGTTTCTGGAGGTTTATTTATGGCTCACAATGCGTGACAGTAAGACGTCAAGCAAAATCGCGATGATGGAGGCCAAACTACGCCAAATGGGATCTTCATCTTCTTTCATCGATAAGCCGTCTTTGCCTCGTAAACTGATCACTCCGGCGAGTTTCTCTGGGGACGGTCCGAAGGGCCCCCCTTTCCAAAAAGCATCTCGAACAACGGGCACAGGCCGTCAGCTGTCTCATCTCACCCATATAGGGAGCAAAGCTGCGGTTGGACCACCACTAGCACCACCATCCAATCCTCCGACGGAATCCTCGGACGCGACGAGAATTCCGTCCTCAAATAAGCACCGGAGTATACCTGGCGTCAAGATTGTGAAGGGGAGACTTAAATAAAGGTACGGTTGCTGATTTCCGGTATCGCCCCACTGATGTGAACAGTAGAAGACCTTCTGGATCATTGAACTGTACCCTTCTGCCATCAGAATTGAGCTTCGTGTATATGTCGGGCTCGTTTTACGTCCTCATGTGCATTATCTATCACGTTGCTGGGAATAGCACACCGTGTTGAGGTTTGAGATTCACGGTGTTTCAAATAGCTTTGTCTACTTAAATGACTTTCGACACGGTCTCGATGCCTTCCGATGAGCTGTTTTCCCGCAGACGTCAATCATGCACCGGAAAAAGGTAGGAGCGTTTCGCGAGAAGTGTCCGACTATGACGCATGTCTTCATAACTGCAGCTTCTGGATTGAGATACCGGACAACGTTCGACAGTACGCCGCACTCACGGTATCCGCGGTTCTTCGGTCGAGGAGACACAGGACTTCTATGTGCGAATTCTAACTCCTGGTTGATGCTGAAATCGTGGCACAATTCCCTCGCTATCTGATTATGCTGTAACCTTGGTTCCAATCCCAGTTGCCTGGTCCACGAACTTTGCGTTCACCGTCACGCAGATTGGGACAACTGGGACAGTCGTGGTGTCTAGATGGAAAAGCAGTCTCATCGGCTATCAGAGCACACCACGATGATAGGGATAGGGACCTGATTTCCAGCTACTCAGGTAGCGGCGTCTCGTTTTTGTGAGAGTGACCCGCACTCGGTCGATGGCGGTAGCGTTGGACGTCAGGTCTAGGCCGCCCCTCTCTCCGAAACGTTGGTACTAACGGAAGACTGATAATGATGAGAAATGCATTTAGGAAACCCCAATGCGATGACGTTCCACGAAAGGCAGTCAATGACACGAGGACTGCCGCGGTGTAGCAATGTTGGCTGCCAGTTGCCTTTAAGCACGAGATGATCTTGATGGCAATCAGGGCCACTGTCGTCGCCCACTCATATGGCTGGGGATTGTAAGTTCATCGATGTAGTTCAACAGCGCCTAACTTGACTTGTCACATTACAGTGACGTCTTCTCTGCGATATATTGGGATATCTGGCTGTGATATCAGCTTCTGGATCCGTTCCGTTCTCACGGCACTTGGCATGAGGATGTGTTCTGAACAAGCCCTTCTGGTAACTGAGGCTCACGATCTAACTGCCGCTTCCACGGGTCGAAACTATGAATGGAATGGCGTTCCACTGACACATGTCGTGTCATTCCATCCTTTTTACTATGCGTGGGGATTCTCCGTGTCCTGGCCCTGTTCTTGATGAAATTGGAGGGTTCTTCCATGACAAAGCTCTTTGGGAAAGGCCGTAGCGCCGCCCACCAGCTGCATCGCATGATCTCTGTTCCCGTGGGTATTGCTGAGTTCCAACCATTGTGGAAACTCTCCGAACACCTGCCTGATTCCAATGGATTTGTAAGGTCAACACGACTTATAATTAACCCTGGTTCCATCCTTTGTTTCCTCATCCACTTTCTCTCCTCTGCCATCATCTCGATTGAAAATGCCATCCGCACAAGTTTTCAACACTAAAGACGAGGCTGTTTACACCACCTCCAATGGTGCCCCCGTTGGAGAGCCGTATGCAGCTCAGCGTCTTGGCACTGTAGGACCCCTCCTACTTCAGGGTGCGTGCCAACTATCAACCGTTATCCCCATCAGTTAATCGTGTGATCCTCAGATTTCCATCACATTGATCTCCTCGCCCACTTCGATCGCGAGCGTATCCCAGAACGCGTCGTACGTTCCAGATGTCAATACTACGTGTTTTGGTCCCTGATGACGTCCTAGGTCCATGCCAAAGGTGCCGGTGCACATGGCTACTTTGAGTCGACCCATGACCTCAGCGACATTACGTCTTGCGGCCTTTTCACGTCAGTTGGTAAGAAAGCGCGCGCCACTGTCCGATTCTCCACCGTTGGTGGCGAGTCTGGATCTGCTGATACCGCTCGTGATCCCCGTGGCTTCGCCATCAAGCTGAGGACGGAAGAGGGTAACCTCGACTGGGTGTTCAACAACACCCCTGTCTTCTTCATCAGGGACCCTGCCAAGTTCCCTCACTTCATCCACACCCAAAAGCGTGACCCCCAGACGCATTTGAAAGATGCTGACATGTTCTGGGTACATCTGATCATACTCCGTAGGTCCTAACTCTGATCGATGGACTACAGGACTACCTCTCCCAAAACCCTGAGTCCGCTCACCAAATCCTTATTCTGTTCTCGGACCGCGGTACTCCCGATGGTTACCACAACATGCACGGTTACTCGGGCCACACCTACAAACTCGTGAAGAACGATGGCAGCTGGGTCTATACGCAGGTCCACCTCATCGCTGATGGTGGCTTCAAGGTCGGTGTGATCCGTTGATGATGGTCAACGGCTATTCACGAGCGTTCCAGACCTTCGATGATGCTACTGCCGGCAAGCTGTCTGGTGAAAACCCCGACTATGGTATCCAATCTCTGTTCGAGACCATTGAAGCCGGGAAATACCCATCTTGGACTGTCTATGTCGTAGGTACCTCTACTCCCGTCAAGGCCACTTAGTAATCTGTCTTTTTAGCAAACTATGACTGCCGAGCAAGCAGAGAACTTCCGCTACAATGTTCTGGATCTCACCAAAGTCTGGCCCACAAGGACTACCCCATGCGCCCCATCGGCAGGCTGGTCCTGAACGAAAACGTTCAAAACTACTTTGCCGAGATCGAACAGGTCAGTAGCGACCATCCTACTGAAAAAAGACTCGGGTTGACTAGATCCATCTCAGGCTGCCTTCTCTCCTTCTCACACCGTCCCCTACTTCGAGCCCTCTGCCGACCCTGTCTTGCAGTCACGTCTCTTCTCCTACCCAGACACCCACCGCCACCGTCTCGGTGTCAACTACTCTCAAATTCCTGTCAACGCGCCCATCGTGCCGGTTGCCAACTTCCAGCGCGATGGTTTCATGGCCATTAATAACCAAGGTGCTCGCCCCGGTTACCAGAGCACCATCGCGCCGTTGACCTACCTCAAGAACAAGGGCGCCATCAACGGTAGTCCCCGCGACTATGAGCGTGCGGCCAAGCACGAGACCTGGATCGGTGGTGCTTTCTGGGACTTGAGCGAGGTCACTGAGCGTCAGTGTTAAGGATTTCTTTGTACACGGGCCTAAGTTGACCTTTGTTCCTACAGTTGACTTCGAGCAGCCACGCGCTCTCTACCAGAATGTCATGAACGACACTGACCGCGACCACCTCGTCTCTAACATTGCTGGTCACTTGGGTAATGTCAAGAGCCCTGTGGTCAAAGCCAGGACCCGTGAGTCTTGAATATTGACCCGATTGTCTTCCATCTCACTATCATTCGCAGTCTCTTACTTCGCCAGCGTCGACCAGTCGCTCTCCGACCGCCTCGCGAAGGCAATTGGCGCTCCAACTGCCAAGCCCTTGTCAGTCAAGCCCGCTTCTGAGGCCATTCGCTTTCGGGCCAATTTCTAGGCTGTAAAAGGGAATAAGAACGCAGAATTGCTGCCACGAATGGAATGTATTTTCTTGCTACGAAATGAAGTATGAAGTGTATACATTGAGAAATAGCTCTAAAGGTACAACGAGGAACAAAAAATGACCGAGTTTGGCCGTTCGAGCATTTCAGAGGCCTTTTGGAATTTCTCCTGTAGCTCCGAGTTCCCAATAACTTTTGCAGCTTGCGTCATCTGTCGCAAAAGCTCGCCAAGTCGTCTGAATACACGAATGAGGTTGCCCTCGAACTGATCGGTCAACTAGAAATCCCCGATGGTGAATCTGAAGGACAGTTGTCAACGAGGGAAGTTTACCTACCTTGCATATATCTGAAAATGATGCTCCACGACACCACTGGACAACAGCATCCATGAGCTCGACCTTGAACGATTGGACATACTCTTCTTCAACAAGAGGTAACTTTGATTCTTGAGATACTTTAGCGATGCGCCGGGCTAGTTCTTGCATAACTCGTAAAGGCGCTGCAAGTTCCTCCGTAAGCTTGGTCTGTTGTTCGCTCTGCATACCATACTGAGTCAACGCCAGGTTACAAGACGGGCATGTTTCCATGCGTACCTTCTCTGTGAACACAAAACAACTCAGTAGCCTGCACTCTGCTCCGGTAGCAAAGTGTTGAAAATGCCGTTGAAGATTAGTTCAGTGAGCAACAACTCGTCCCCAGTGCTGATTTCGCATGCCACACGACCTTTCATCTCTGCGATATCTGACGAGTTCGTGAATCCTAGGCGTCGAAGGACGCGTTTTCGACACTTTAGCTCTTCGAGTTGTAGAACGTCGTGCGTTGCAGATATTCGCTTCTTCAATGCCCGAACGGTAGCTTGGGCCTCCTGCTTGTGCGAGTATAGAGTGTACAGCTCAGGTAGGCGAGGGTCTCTGTGAAGAGGATTCGAAACATTTTGTTCTCCATGACGTCGATTTTCTGTTCATATGCAGTGTGAGAGTCAGGACTACAGGGTTACAGAAACATACCTTGATGAGGTTTAGGAACTTCTCGTCCTTGATCCCCATGTTCTCCACCGGATCAAGCAGCGTTATCCCGTCGGGGAACCTGCGCTGCACCTCTAATATGCTCTTCCATACGGTTTCTCTGGCCTGATCTTGTCGTAAATCTTTTGGCAGGAATATCCGGATGTGGCTTATAGCCTCGATTGTGGACAAAAGAATAGGCACGACTAGTGGAGTTCCCGTCTGACCGGGCAAACACGGCTGAATGCCGCCAGGTGTCGGTGTTGAGATGCTCCTATCTTTAGGAAGGGTCGCACCGTCAGCACAGTTCAGAAGCACATCGATGATGTATTGTTCGTGTGCAGGGATATCGTCGGTGTAGAACTCTGACTTCATCTGGACATCACTGACTCAGTTCAGATCATCAGATATCTGACAATAGGAACGGACCTTTGGCTTGATGCGCTTTTGGAAGTTGATGACTACACCCCAACCAAAGTCGACATCTTTGTGCTTGACCCGTACGAGGCGGCCAGCTTGGAGAAATGGCAAGCTGTACGTTGGGTGTGTGATGACTGCGCGGAAGTCCCCTCCCATCTGGTCGAGTTGTTGGCGGTAGTCATAGTATCTAGCCACGAGTTCCTCGTCTGGGATGTGTATCGAATCCCGTCGTTTCTCCTCCGCCTTCAACTCTGAAGCATGTGTCGGCGAGGAACAATGAGTGATTTAAGGCAATTATGACGAACCTTTCTCCAGAACCGGAATGCCGGCATTGCTCTGAAACTGGAAGAAACATCGCTCAAGCATATACTCCGGACTAATTCCTTCGACCTTGAGAAGATTCAAAATCATATTATACCCCAAATGAAACGCAGAATCCAATCGGTCAGCTTCTCCCTTGATCATCGTCTTCGCGGAAGTAGGTTCAAGTCTCTCGTCGCACATCATGATGACAACACCACGGTCGTCTAGACCGCGACGACCTGCACGACCTGACATCTGGATGTATTCGCCGGAAGAGAGGTCCCTGAATTCGCGTCCATCGAATTTGCGGGCTGCAGTAAAGACGACGGTTTTGGCGGGCATGTTAAGACCGATTGAGAAGGTCTCCGTGGCGAAAAGGACTTTGATCAGTCCCTCTTGGAAGAGAATTTCGATCACTTCTTTCAATATAGGCAGAAGCCCACCGTGATGGATGCCGATTCCACGTTTCAGAAGGGGAAGCAGGTTGGATATTTGAGGAAGGTTTCGGTCGTCTGCAGACAGGTTTTCGATGGCGTTTTGGAAAATGTTTTTGACGAGCTCTTGTTCGTCGTTTGAGTTGAACTCAAATTTGGACATGGTTAGAGCAAGAGCTTCGCATTCCCGTTTGCTGAAGGCGAAAACGATGACGGGATTGTAGTTCTTGAGCATGATCATTTTGATAATCTTGGAGATGTCGGAGGGCCCTGCAGACAAATGAGAAAGTTGTTCGTATAAAAAAGAAAATAATTACCTTTCTTTTCGCCTCCCTTTTTAGATTTGCCTTTGCGGCCCTTTCCACTGCGAAGGTCTGCTGGGTCTTCACCCATCTTTTCCTGTAGAGTTCCCATGGCTTTGCTGAAGTTGTCCTCCTTGAATTCACCCTTCTCGTTGACGACCAAATAAATGCCCTCTCCTCCAGCGGGAAAGAGGTAGTGCTGCAGAGGCGTAGGCCGGAAGTCGGTATAGACGACATGACATGGCTGTTCGTGTGACTTGCATATCCACTCTGCGAATTGCATGGCGTTGGGAATGGTGGCAGAGAGGAACACGTAGCGGACGGTGTGGGGAAGTAAGATAATGGTTTCCTCCCATACCACACCACGTTCCTTATCTCTCATGTAGTGAATCTCATCAAAGATCACCCACGCGACTTCTCGCATGATCTCAGAACCACGATATAACATAGAGCGTAAAATCTGAGTCGTTAATGCAGTCCGTATTCAACAATCCGGCGAAAGCGCTCACCTCTGTCGTCATCACCAAACAACTCGCAGATGGGTTGATCGTCACATCGCCAGTCATAAGACCAACGTCACCAAACTCAGCTAGCATCTCCCGATACTTTTGATTACTGAGAGCCTACAAGGAGCCAAACATATTGATCACTCAGTTCACACATAGGGATTCAAGTTCACTCACTTTTATTGGACTAGTGTATATTACACGCTGCCGGTTGTGAAGACATTGTGCTATGGCATATTCTGCCACCACTGTCTTACCGGCACTGGTATGCGCCGATACCAAAACGCTCTCATTGCGTTGAATAGCAAATACCGACACTTGCTGGAACGGATCCAAAGTAAACTTGTATTCTCGAGCGGGTTTTGAGGGCGGAACGTGTTTTGCGATCGGAATATAGCTATAGCCAGGGGGGATGGCGACTTGGTGCCGGACCTATGAAGTATAAGTGAGAAGTATAAGTGAGAACCAAAGGGTGTTTGTAATTTGTACAGACCTGGTGGCGAAGCTCGAGCCGCAAGCCCTCCTCGACAGGGCCAGTCAATCCGCCACTGGCGGCCAACTCACGCTTGGCTTCTGTTTGAAATTCATCCACTACAACAGGCGCGGGAGATGCAGGACGGGGTCGCTTTATGGGTCTATCGCCGACTTCATGAGCTCTTGTTTCTTGCAGTTCGCCATCGGGTCGGGCACCACTAGAATCAGGTTTACGCTTTTGGCCTGAAGTGGTCGTGAGAGCAGGCAGGACGGTAGCTGGCGGTGGTGCAAGGCAGGGTGATGCCATCCATGTCCGCATCCACGACGGGAGGTAGTCTATCTTCGGACATTTCATTGTCACTGTCGTCCTCTGGTGGTGCATTGTTAAGAAAAGAAAACAGGTCTGGCGCCATGGCGGACAACGTCAATGAACTTGCATTTCTTTGCCACAGAATGCAGTTAGATGAGCGTGATTATATAATCAACCATGGTTTCCCACAGTCTAATTGAGCTCGGCCAGGCGAGCGAGATGAGTGAATAAGCACGAGAAGTATTTAAGTAGCTAGATAAGTAGAATTACAGTAGTCTTACTTTCCCCCCCGGAATTGAGAGATTACGCCAGTTCTCTTTCGATCCTTGTAAGATTCTCCGTGTGACTTGAATTCGTCACATATTTTGAACTTCTTACTCTCTATTCTTTAAATTTCTCTTCATACACTCTCTGTCGACTTTATCGGAAATCGGTCTGATCACCCGACACCCTACTCGTCGACATGGTGGCAACTCGTTCCGGTTTCGAATACGGTCATTCACCAGAACCGAATGACGTTGCTGTCCCAACTACTGCGGCAGTAGTCGAAGACGACTCGCAGTTATCTGGAGTCAATTCCGCCCTATCCGACCTCACGTCTGTCGTCGATGGTGGCAATGTAGATGGTGCACCCACCGAAGATGGGTGCCAGGCTGAAACAGAGGTGAACCCTCAGTTTGAGGTCACCACTAATTCTACGCCTGTTGATGAACCCGCTGTGTTCGTGATGACGGGGATGATTAATGGCAACGGTGAGCGCGATGGAGAACGCGACGCCGTGAGTGAGCGCCGGGCTGGAAGCCCTGATGGCGAACCTCCTTTGTGCCAGGCGAAGAGCGCCATGATACCTAGCGCTGTTGATCGCTGGATGGCAGACGTGCCATTGAGGAGTGATTCAGCAGAGGATGCAAAGATGCATGCGGTGCAGTCGAAACGGGGAAGCATCAGTGAGGATGAGCAAGGGTTTATACACCCACGCTCACCAGTGAAGCATATGCTACGAAGTAGGAGTGCTCCCGCTTTGCAATCCAATCCCCACTTCTTCCCTCACTGGTTTGATAATGAGCCATCTCGCGAAGACTCTGCATCATATAAGATTAGCTGGGCAGATGCATCCGATGACGGGTCTATAGGTAGCATACCTAGTATTCGGAGGGACCATCCAAGAACTCCTAATCGTCACACCCCACTTGTTTCAGTGAATGTCGATCAAACGCCGCTGAGCGAAATTATGTGGCATGTACTTGAGGGACCCAATGGTGCGGAGGCCCATCAGGTACTCGATCGTCGGATGTCTGGCCTGTGGATAAAAGAAACGCCTGACTTCAAGTCAATTGACTCAGACACGTCTTCTGAATCCTGGCCAATTAGGTATAGAGCCGCCAGTGCTCGTAAACGCGGTAGGAAATCGAAACAAAGACTCGGAATCTCACCTGTGACCCTGAGTGTGATAAAATTCAACAGTGGCAAGGGTGGCGATGGTCAGAGGCCCGAGCCTTCTGCTAGTAAAGGAAAGGGAGTGGACCCTCTTGAGAAATCGGGAGTACCACCCTCTTCACCTACCTTTCCAGACTCTGATGATGAGGATCTCTCAGTGCTACGTGAAGAACAAATCAATGAGGATTACCGATTGGCTATGCGGCTACAGGAGGTACTGGATGCGAGAGCAGCCGAGGACCAACGAATGCGCGACCAATTGCGGGACCTACGTGACAGGCTCAGTGGCATACCGGAAGTAAAAAATCGGAACCCAGTGGACGGGTCTGTGGATAATAGCCATGTTGACGACAAAGAGGAGGACAGGAAAACGTCTTCTAGGAAGCGCAAGCGTCAGCATAAAGACGAAATAAAGGCGAAAGGACGACATGACCGAGCATCATCTCAGCTACCTAAAGGAAGTAACCTCCGACGTGCTCTAGTTGGTGTCAGCCCGTCAAGCGACCCAAGCAGCTCCGACTCGTCTAGCTCTTCATCGTCTAGCGAATCCTCTTCCGCCAGGAATAGTGATGACGGGTCATCGTCTTCTGACTCAACCTTGTTCCCTGATGAACCGGATAGTGTTCACTCGTCTGATTCTGAAGCTACGAAATCTAAGAAACGTCGGGAGAAACGCCGCTATAAGAAGAAGATGTTAAGGCTGAAGTACCAGCAAAGCTTCTTGAAAATCGATCCTCCTTTCATATGTAATGGAGAAGTGCGTGCCGAGACCTATAAAAAATGGGTGCGCGAAGTTCGCCTATTCCTGAAATTCTCGGGTCTTAGTAATGCAAAGGGACTTCTGGTCATCGGCAAATACTTAACAGGGCGAGCGTACAAGTGGTATGATCGTGAGGTGCTTAATGCTCGGAGGAGGTTCACGTTGTCCGAATTCTTCACCGGGCTATTTGATTACCTGTTCCCGCATGACTTTCGTACCCAGCAGCGTGATAGATTTGATGCCTGCACTCAACGTGGTCAATCTGTTCGAGACTTCCTACAGAACCTCAGAGATATTACTGACACAGTTGGGGATTATTCTGAACGTGATCTCGTTCTCGCTTTCTGGCGCCGGTGTGATCCCTACTTACGTTCAGGTCTGCAGCTTAAAGGATACAGCGGTGAGACGATGTCATTGAAGTGCTTGGAAACTGAGGCTGAACGAGTGGAACGTGCTCATAAGCCTTCAAGCAGCGACAAGTCGGAAAAGATGCCTCACGACTCTGATGACCGACGGGACTCCCGGAAGGTTACACGAGATAAAACCAGGGAGTCTGGGAAAAAGGACACGCCAGGCAGACCAGAGGACAAGCCCAATGATGCCATCGGAGTGAAGCACAGCAGTGGGACTGCTGACAAATCATCAAATAAGAGGGGACACCACACCAACAAATCCTCTCAGCGCCAGACTCGGGAAGAACAACGCCAGAAGTATCACGATGAGGGCCATTGTTTTGAATGTGGTTCCAAAGACCACATGGTCAAGGATTGTCCTGAACGACACACGAAGAAACCCCCATCTTCGTCTCTCCGATCTGCGACTGTGGATGTAGATGAAATAGAGCACCTACAGTCATTACTAGTACGTGCTGCTCAATCATTGGGTCTCGTGATGCTCGAAGTGAGTAAATACACTGAGACTGTGGAGGAAAGGTCACTAAAGGACCAGATCCTTGTTGACTCCACATTAGCACGTCTGTTCCAGGCTGTACCCCTTGCACTGGACGAAGAGCACAACCCGCGAGTATCACCGTATAGCGAGGATCGCTTTTCAATGTTGCGCATCACAAATGAGCCATTTATATTGACGGATTGGCATACAAGTGAGACCCATGAATTATTTAGGGAGGATCTCATGAACCCCTCCTTTGATGTTGTTCACTGGTTATTCAAACAAAAGGCGATGCGCTTCGAAGAACTCCTCCGTGTACCTGAGGAACCTCGGACACGTTGGGTGTTCGAGTGCTGTGACAGTGACACAGAGTCTGCAGCTTCGGATGCTGACTGTAAGGATAGTGGCAGCGAAGTGTCAGACTGGGAGGTCAGTGTCGACGATTCTGAGTCTGATGTCCCTGGCCTCATTGACTGTGACTCGGATTCTGAGGATGAGGAGGAGGTCAGTGTTGGCGATTCTTATTCTGATGTCCCTGGCTTCGTCGACTGTGACTCGGATTTCGAGGATGAGGAGGGGCCCTCAGTAGTACCTCTTTCATCAGCTCGTCCCACGAAGACGAAGCGGCAGGACAGGGATCTGCCAGACTCTAACTCACTAGATGTATGGCCGAACTTCGTCGGCAGGAACCTTGTTTACAACTATTGTTTTACTTGAGCTCGTGCATGGGCGGCATCCAGTGACCTGTTGCTTGTAAGTTACTATTGGGGGCGAGGCTGGGCGAAGAACATTGCTTGAGGAAGTGGAATGGACACGTGGATTTGTATTCTGTTGACATTGAGATGAAAACAACGACTGAGAGGCTGCTAACAACATAAATATCTGAAGAGGGAGTTGACATAACCAGGGAAGTGGGAGGCAAGGCAAAAGGTGGAGGGGGAGCGTACAAAGCGAACATGAGAAAAAACTTAGTACTATCGAACAACAACTCGGGAGTGTTGAAAAGACGAAGGAAACATCCTGCGAGAAAAGTAATGTACTAGTATGAAATCCAGTCTGAGATTTGCTATTACCTGTTGCTGCGCTTACCTGAACAGTTCAAAGGACTGGTACATGTTGGAGTACCTGAGGAGAGCTAGCATATCTGGCAGAGACAGTGGGTGCCATCAAACGTTTGCGAATGACTTCTAGAGAGATAGGAAAGTCGGACGACCCAGGGTGTAGCATTCATCTGGTTGAGGATAGCGACAGGTGGTTCGGGAGTCATTCTAAACAGTCCTGTATGGCAGTCTTCGTGGTTTAAGGCTTAAACAAGCATGATGCAGATAAAAATACGCACTAGACCAATCTGCCAGATAGCGTCGACATGGCCTCAAAGGTACATGGTACCCAGCACCCACAAGTTGAGCAGAGCAGCTCGTGGACTCGTCAATGAGCCTCCTCATGCAACGTCGTCCCTGCTGTTAAATCTGCGTTGCGTTGGGCTCCACTGCATAGGGTCATTGTTACTGTCATGCATCACTACACTCACTGCGGGAAGAATTGAGTCGTCGTTGCGCATTGTCAGTCATCATGAAAGGGATTGGCCCAGGGTATTCGATGTAGCCAGTCCTGCACAGTAACGCAACGGCTACTTTGTTCGACGGGCATTATTGTCATTGCTGAGACACTCAAGCGTCAGGCCTTCAGGCATGCAAGTCTGAGGTTTTATCTTATTATAGTAAGAAACCTCCACAACGAAGAATTTTGTCCCTCACAGCCACAATTCTCCCCCCCCAGTGACCTTGTAAACAAGGTAACTATACAGATCAGCGGCGAGGGTTAAGGACTTTGACCGAGTATTGCCTAAGCCATTGTTGTTGTAGTAAAGATCAATGGAGAGCCTGTTTGTGCATTGATGGACTCAGGGTCTCAGTCCGACTTCATGTCAACTACCCTCGCTGATCAGCTTAAGCTACAGCGTGAACCTTTAGCTAAACCCCTGCCAGTCATCAGCAAAACCACAATTTAGTCACAGATTTCGTCAGAAATGACAGCATTTTACAGCACTTACAGCATGTCACAGGCATTTGACAGGGCAGTGACAGCTTCCCACAGATCCCGTGCCAAATCCAGGCCCCACAGACGTCTCACAGGTGCCGACAGGTGGCAGGCACGCGACAGGTGCCGACAGGTAGCACAGGCGCTCGACAGGTGCCGACAGCTATGTATGTAGTTAAGTAGTGTAGTAATAAAAGTGTAGTCTAATTATCCTAATGGCGTGGACTTGGTAATTTTTTTTCCAGTCGCTCAGGTCACGTGAACATTCAACATGTCAGACATTCACTTCACGACATCAAAGCAACACTCTGCTCGAGCCCCACTATGCCCCAAAAGTGAGCCCACTGAACCGCCCATGGCTCGGGTTTGTTGTATGCGCTTGCACTGTGCCGCAACAGCACCACACCCCAAACAGCTCACCCACGCTTCAGCCATGCCTGAAACTGCACATTCGCCCCCAAAATGGCTCCCTGGCCCGAAATGCCTTACCCACCCTTACGCCTCGTAAACGGACTCAGCATCAACAACACCACCACTCAGAGACTCCCAGTCGCCTCAAAATCAGCCTTGTTACCTCAGGATCAGCCCCATCACCTCAAAAACAGTCCTGTCACCTCAAAACCAGCCCCGTCACCTCAAAAACAGTCCCATCACCTCAAAGTCAGCCTTGTCACCTCAAAATCAGCCCCGTCACCTCAGGATCAGCTCTGTCACCTCAAAATCAGCCCCATCGCCTCAGGATCAGTCCCGTCGCCTCAAAAACAGTCCCATCGCCTCAACAACAGTCCCATTGCCTCAAAATCAGCCTCATTGCCTCAAAGTCAGCCCCGTCACCTCAGGATCAGCCCTGTCACCTCAAAGTCAGCCTCGTCGCCTCAAAATCAGCCCCATTGCCTCAGGATCAGCCCTGTCGCTTCAAAAACGGTCCCATCGCCTCAAAAACGGTCCCATCGCCTCAAAGTCAGCCTCGTTGCCTCAAAATCAGCCCCGTCTCAGCCCCATCACCTCAGGATCAGCCCCGTCACCTCAAAATCAGCCCCATCGCCTCAAAGTCAGCCTTGTCGCCTTAAAACCAGCCCCATCACCTCAGGATCAGCCCTGTCGCCTCAAAGTCAGCCCCGTCGCCTCAAAAACAGTCCCATCGCCTCAAAGTCTGCCCCGTCGCCTCAAAAATCAGCCCCGTCACCATAGGATCAGCCCTGTTGCATCAAAGTCAGCCCCGTCGCCTGAAAAGCAGTCCCATCACCTGAAAGTCAGCCTCGGCGCTTCAAAATCAGCCCCGTCTCGGCCCGTCGCCTCAGAATCAGCCCCGTCGCCTCAAAATCAGCCCCGTCACCTCAGGATCAGCCCTGTCGCCTCAAAGTTAGCCTCGTCGCCTCAAAGTCAGCCCCGTCGCCTCAGAAACAGTCCCATTGCCTCAAAGTCAGCCTCGTCACTTCAAAATCAGCCCCGTCTCAGCCCTGTCACCTCAGGATCAGCCCTGTCACCTCAAAATCAGTCCCGTCGCTCTCATAGATTACATCATGGCTCTCGTAGATACTACATCACGGCTCTCGTAGATACTACATCATGGCTCTCGTAGATACTACATCACGGCTCTCGTAGATACTACATCACGGCTCTCATAGATACTACATCCATGGTGTATTTAGATAGATGATTCAGTTCTTTTTGTTTTCAATCTTACGCTGGTGTGATACAACTTGAAAAAATTGGTCTGTAATGACCTGTAATGACCTGTAACGACCTGTAGCGACCTGTAACGACCTGTAATGACCTGTCAAGGCCTGTGAGCCTGTGTGACCTGTGTGACCTGTCACCACCTGTCGAGACCTGTCGGCACCTGTGGATGACCTGTACAGGGGGGGACTTACCTGTGGGCCTGTGGGCGCCTGTGGGGCCTGTGCAGGGCTGGCCAGCCCCATTTGGTTTTGCTGATGGTGCAGCTAGCCGCTGCAGGGTCTCGCACTAAGGTCAATTATTCTACTACTGTGCAGGTTGAGTATCAGACAATTTCGGAGCAGCGCTGGTTTGATATCATCAACCTTGACACTTATGACCTGATCCTCGGCACTCCGTTTATGTTTCAGCATCAGGTCCTGCTAGGATTCAATCCTTCCCAGGTTGCGGTGGGGAGTGATGAGAGTTTACCCATCGAAGGTTCTCAGTCCATGACCATAGCCTCGAGATTGACCGAGCTCCTTGAGGAGAACATTGACGTTCTTCGAACACAGTTAAAGGACTATGCACAGGACATCTGTAAAGAGGCTATAGAGACTCCATTGCCACCTTTCCGGGCAATCAACCACGTCATCCCTCATTCGATGAGAATAAAGTATATTCATGGCATCCTTCTAAGTGTCCTGAGCCATTGAAGCCTCTTTGGCGAGTCAAACGGGATGCTTACCTTAAAACTGGTCGTTGGGAATTCAGGAGTGGAACGAATGCAATGCCTATGCTTATGCTCAAGAAACCATCAACCACTGGGGAGCTTCGCTTGCGCACTGTGATAGACTCTCGGGAACGGAATTCTAACACCCGAAAGTTAGCTTCACCGCTTCCTGATATCGATACCATCCTTCGGAACGTGGTAAAACACCCTTACCGTTCGTTGGTTGATGGCAAGGATGCCTATGAGCAGATACGGGTGGTCGAGGAGCATGTCGACAGAACATTGTTCACTACACCCGATGGTACGATGGTTAGTCATGTAATGCAGATCGGGGACTGCAATGGGAGTGCAACTTACCAGGCTCTGATGAATCACATATTTGCCCCTTACATCGGAGTGTTTATGGACGTTTACCTTGATGACATAGTCATCTATTCGGATTCTGCCAAGGACCACGTGAAACACGTCAAGATCGTTATTGACACTTTGAGGAAGGAGAGATTTTACCTTAGCGAGCATAAGCTTCACTTCTTCGTGGCCAAGCTCAAAATCCTTGGGCATGTCATCGACGAGCGGGGTATTGCAATGGACCCGGACAAAGTTGACAAAATCATCAACTGGAAGACGCCCACCAACAAGGACCTGTGCCAATCATTTATTGGTGCTGTAGGTTACCTCGCCCGTGGGTGCAAGCTGATTCGCATCGCATTGAAGGTCTTGTCAGAAGTGAGTGGCCCGACGGCAATGTGCATCAGGAATATGACAAGTTACTTAATCACACTTATCATGCTTTTGCAAGCTTTTTTTAGTGGAGGAAAGTAGTTTAAGGAGAGTCTCACACCACAAGGAGAGGAAAGTGAACAAAGTAAGCAAAGCACGGAAGTAGATTACATAATGGTCAAGAATAATGCATGAGGCGAGGTTCGAACTCGCGACAGCATCAAAAATGTACACAGCTGACACATTAGACCACTACACTATGACACCTTTATTATAGCTGACAGCGACATGAATATGATTGCAATGCAACTACTAGTTCACAAATATTTGTCTAAGTCCGAGACACTACACGAAAGTGTACAAACTAACAAACTTTTTTTCCTAATAGTGCTCTTTGCTTGCATCACATGACTATCCATGTCAGCCCACTTCCACATGTTCAGTTATGTACTACAACTCTTTCCTCCTCTCGCTCAACCTACACAACCCGACATGTCACCTTAAAAAATGGTCCACTGCCTCAAAAATTGATCTGTCATCTCAAAAAGAACCCCGCCACCTCAAAAATGATCCCGCCATCTCAAAAATGGTGTCGAAAACAGATCCGTCATCTCAAAAATTACCTGTCGCCTCGAAAATGTTTTTAGCCCCACCGAACACCTCAAATGTACTCGCAACAGCACACCCCACTCCAAACAACACACCCGGCGCACTCCAAACGTGCCCGAAACTGCACACCGACACCCACAACGCTCACCTGCGCCTCCAACATGGCCCTGCACGTCCGTTTCAGCCCCACCTACACATCTTCAGGCCCACCCGTACGTATTTAGCCCTACCAGTGCACTTTCAGCCCCATTCGTTTGTTTTCAGCCCCACCAGTACGTTTTCAGTCCCACCCATCGGTCTTCAGCCCCACCGGTATGTTTCTAGCCTAGACAGTGCCCAACCCCCAATCTGCCCGCTTCGGCCCTACCCGTGCGCTTTCGGTCCCCCACCTGCTCGTTTTCGACCCCGCCGTGCGTTTTCAGTGCTACCCATACGTTGATAGCCTCACCCATACGTTTGCAGTGCCACTGACCCCACCTACCTGTTTTCAACCCTGCCAGTACGTTTTCAGCCCAACCCATGCGTTTTCAGTCCCATCAGTCCATTTTTAGTCCCTCCCGTCTACTTTTGGTCCGACCCATCTACTGCGCAAACACAGCGTCGCTTCGAAGGGTCAGGAGCTACAGACGGACATTCCACAGAGGCATGTAGTCATATCTCCTGTCCATTTCTATTGCAGGGTCTAACAGGTCACGTATCTAGCAGCGTGATGTGGGCAGTTCCTTCGTAGGTGTGAGTATCATTATCGGTATGCGGATTGTGCCGTCGTAAATATTGAATGATCGTCCCATACAGAGCTCACACAATCAGCGCGGACAAAGGTAGGTCCGGGGACAAGAGCGAGCCTAGGGCAGGATAGGCAGGTACGTCAGTTGATCCACCGTCGATGTCACCGAATATTAATACAGAGACCATCACAGATCTACGCATGGGAAACAGGGCCACCACCGCACGAGATCGACAAGATCCAGTCAAATGCCCGCCCCACACGCGCAAGGTCGCGTTTCCTCGGAGGATTTGGTCGATTGCTGGTGAGATTACATGTGATGAAACCTTCAGCGGCTCCCACCACCACCCCTCTGTCGAGCGGCCTACCCCCCGACCAATCTCTCCCCGTCGTCACGATCACTCCACCTATGATAGATACCTCAGAGACGGCAGTTCACCCACCAGAAGCATCTAGGCCGGCACCGAGTTTGACGGTGTCATCCCCACAACCACAGCCTACATCTTCGACGCACCGGTTGTCCACTGCGCTTACCCCGTCTGCCCATTTTGGCCCCACCCGTGTGTTTTCAGTGCCGCTCGTGCATTTGCGGCCTCGCCTGCACACCCACCCGTCTGCTTTTGGTCCAACCCATTGGCTTTCAGTTCCACCAGCCCGTCTGCCTGTTTTTGGCCCCGCCTGTGCATTTTCGGTGCCGCTCGTGCATTTGCGGCATCGCCTGCACATTACCCATCTGCTTTCAGTCCGATCCGTCGGTTCTCAGTCCCACCAGCCTCATCTGCCCGTTTTGGCCCTGCCCGTGCGTTTTCGGCGCCGCTTGTAAGTATCTTACTGCTAGTTTGTTTGTTACTTGTTGCTCTTAAATTACTTATTCCGTGCTTTATACATACTTTTTTGATACTTTTAAAATTTCCAAGTGAAATATAAGTTCAACATAAGGGCAAAAAAGTGAAAATTAAGGTGAATAAGATAATGACTTAGCTTATTCCGTGCTTAGTTTACTTTGTCGACATTGAACTTAATTTGTACTTAATCGTGCAAAAAAGTATGATTAAGCACAAATAAGGATTTCGTCATATTCCTGATGTGGAGATGGGGCCCGACTGAAGATAGGGCATTCCGGGAAACTAAGCAAATTGTTCAGGATTGGCGCGATAAGTGTCGGGGTAATATCGACTACTCACCAGGAGCACCATGGATCAATCTCACCATTTATGGAAGCTTCTCAGGTGGTGGAGGCGTACTGAGTCAGGGGAATGAGCTAGAAACGGCCACCATTATTTCGTTCTGGTCTGGGAAATTTAATTCGGCACAGCAGAACTATCCTGTCCACGAGCAAGAAGAGCTGCTAGCTTTGGTGGAGTCTTTGAAGCGCTTCCAGAACTTGCTACATGGCGTGAAATTTTGGGTCTTCACCGACCATAAAGGGTTAGAGTTTATTCACACCCAGAAGAATCTCTCACCGCATCAGGCTAGATGGTTGGAAACCCTGAGTGAATTCGACTTCGACATTATCCACATTCCTGGCACCACCAACGTGTTAGCTGACACCCTGTCGCGATTGTACAGTGATGAACCTGCAGGAACGGTGCGCTCGCTGAGCGAATATGTCTCTTTCGATGACGAAGTCACTCCATTACACCTAGCTGCAATGGACACAGTGTCGATGCCGCTGCTCTTGGGTGTACCCGTTCTGGCAGCAACAGGACTTCGCCGGTCAGCACGTCAGCGTGAATCATCTGACACTGTTGTTAAGCCTGTCCGGAGAGTGATTTTACATGTTCGGGACCCAGGTCCGTCAGCAAATTCACTGGAGGGCGAGGGTGGACAGAAATCACCCACTGAACCAGTTCACGAGCCTAAGAGATTAACCCACCTTTCGGAGATAGAGTCTGAAGTCGAGCAAGTCAGTCAGATATTGTCTCCAGAGGACGAAATACAAGCTGCGACTGCTCCAAGACTCACAGATGTAATATCTGCAGGCGAACCTGGGCTCGAAATCCAGTCACAGATAAAGGATAAATACAATGGAGATGCCTTCTTTAAGCTTGTTCTTGAGAAACCAGGCGAGTATAAGAATTTTGAGGTATCGGAGGTTTGATATACCTTCGCGACAGTGACAGGAAGATCCTATGTATCCCGGATATCAGTATATCGGCGGCTGTCGAATTAGAGAGATAATAATCTCACATGCACATTCAATTCTGGCTCACCTAGGTGCTCGGAAAACGATGTACTACCTCCGGGATAATGTTTGGTGGAAAGATATGATTGCGACATTAGCATTCTGCGACACATGTGTCCTATGTCAGACGTCAAGTCACATAGCAGAACCATACGGCTTACTTGAAATCGCTGCCTGTTCCAACATATCCTTGGGAATCCATTGGCATAGACTTCGTGGGACCGCTTCCTGAATCTAAGAGTCTAAATGGCACTTTCAACATGTTACTGGTCGCAATAGATCACCTTACCAGTATGGTTCATCTTGCCCCGACTCGACAGACCTATCAGGCCCGAGACATCGCTGAAGTTGTATTCGATCGGATCTATAAGCATCATGGATTACCCACATGGATCATTAGTGATCGAGATACCTTGTTCACAAGTGTATTCTGGGACAGATTGCATAGCCTGGTTGGAACTGAAGTGCGCACGTCATCAGCGTACCATCCTCAGACTGACGGGGCGACTGAGAGAGCAAATAGAACAGTTACGCAGATGCTCCGTAACTGTATTGCGCCACACCAGAAAGACTGGGTTGTGAAACTACCTGGAATCGAGTTCGCCATTAACTCAGCAAGGTCCGAGACGACTGGATACTCGCCTTTCTTCCTCAACTTGACAAAATCTAAGCAAAGGGCAGAGATGCCCGGGACTCAGCCGCTGCCTAAGAGGGCGGAAACGACTATTCATTACCTAAGCAAAGGGCAGAGATGCCCGGGACTAGAGTACATCAGCTATAGGTAATGGACAGTAATGGTAATAAGTAACTCACCTCAGCCGCTGCCTAAGAGGGCGGAAACGACTGAGGATCAATGAATAAGTAAAGGACTTAAATATTGTGGGTGGAGATGTGATCGTATAATTAGTAAGTTACCAGGAACTCAAATGCATGTGGAATGGAGAGGATGGAATGGGCATGTCAACATTGTGTCAAACGTGGGGCAACAGGTCAGGCACTCTGGGGACCGGAGAACCGGGTATCTTCCAATCAAGTCCGGTCAGGCTTGGTGTAAGCCGGGGATGACCGGAGATGGAGTGGCTGCATAGGGCGACCGGAGATAGAGTTCCGGAGATGTTATATTTTGTCACTCCCACTCGAGCGCAATCGTAATCCCATGGCTCATAGGAAGAGCCAATGTTTCTCCTGGACAAGTGCTTTGGTTAGGACGTCGGCTACCATATCCCCAGTGGGGACATAACGGATGTCGGCCTCTCCCTTTCCAACGAGGTCATCTCGGATGAAATGGTACTTCCGTTGAATGTGCTTTGTCCGAGCCCGGAATTGGGGGTTGCGACATAAGATGATGGCGGCTTGGTTGTCACAGTGGAGAGTAGTTGGACCTTTCTGAGGGTGTCCGACTTCTTCGAAGAAACTCCGGAGCCATGCCAAATGTTGACCAGCATTACTGAGCCCTATGTACTCCGACTCCGTTGTTGAGAGTGCAACCATGCTCTGCTGTTTGCTGGACCAGGAGATGGCACCTTGGCTACTGATGAAAACGAAACCGGATGTGGAGCGTGAGTTGTCTGGGTCTTGTGACCAACCGGCGTCGGAGTATCCATGGAAGTCTAAGTCCATGGTAAGTCCGGATCCATCAAAACAGAGTTCCATGTCCTTGGTCGCTTGGACATAATGCAGTACTCATTTAGCTGCTTCCCAGTGTGCCGGTTTGGGTTTTGCACTAAAGCGACTGAGTGTTCCGACTGAGTATGCGATGTCCGGACGTGTCCCAAGCATCAAGTACATGAGGGACCCGATGACAGTAAGGTAGGACACCCTTTTGCCTTCGATGGTCATCTCCAGGACAGTCCGGTCGTTGTCCGGGTCAGTAGTAGACAATTGAGAGTTGTGTGCCATGGGAGTCCAAGCTGGTTTGCAGGTGGTCATGCCGGTCCGTTCCAGTATAGTCCGGGAATACTGCTTCTGGGAGAGTGATATGGTCCAGAGTTGCCGGTTACGGTTGATTTCTATCCCGAGAATGTATTTGGCTTCCCCGAGGTCTCGCATCTTGAAGCTGGCAGAGAGTTTTGCCTTCACGGAGTCCATAAACTTTCTGGATGTCGCGGCTAGGAGTAGATCGTCCACGTAGACGACCAGGAAACAGGATTGATTGTCTTTCCGGTATACATAGAGACATGTTTCTGCATCCAGTTGAACAAAACCAAGTTCTCCGAGCTTCTTGTCTAGGGTCTTGTTCCAGGTGCGTCCGGCTTGCTTTAGACCATACAGTGAACGCCTGAGTTTCCAGCAATAGCCCGGTTGGATTGGGACACCTTCCGGTGGAAGCATGTACAGGTCTTCTTCCAACTCACCATTCAGATAAGCGGTAGAGACATCCATTTGATCCAACTCAAGGTCGTGCTTTGCGGCAAGAGCAATGAGAGTCCGGACAGAGTCGAGATTTGCTACCGGAGCGAAAACTTCTTGGTAGTCAATTCCTTCCTTCTGAGTGAATCCCCGAGCGACTATCCAGACTTTGTATCGTTCCACGTTTCCGGCTTGATCGCGTTTTATCCGGAATACCGGTTTGGACGTGATGGGTTTTACTCCTTCCGGAATTAGCACTGTTTCGTAGATGTGATTGGAGTTTAGACTTAGAAGCTCTTCCTCCACAGCAGACTTCCACGACTCTGCATCAGGCAGTGTATAGGCTTCCTTGATTGTTTGTGGAAGGGATTTGTCTGGTTCAGAGTCAGCAGCACCAGCGAAGATGAAGTTGGAGATATCCTCTACAGATGCTGCAAAGGCCCCGGGGACATTCTGGGGAACGTCCGGGGTTTCTGCATGCTCTGGAGGTGGTGGTATGTCCTGTTCTGGTTGTCTCGTCTTTCTCGCCTCTTCGTCATCCAGGGTGCATTGGTAGTCTCGGTTTCGATCTGCCGGTTGCCTTTGACGATTACTCCAGCGTACTCTGGCTATCACCTGGGCTGGTGGTCGATCTGGAGACCGGGCATGAGGCACTGGTGGTGGGACTACTGGTGGAAGTTCTGCCGGGATAGGAGCATGATTGACTGCCGGATTTAGATTTAATTGCTCGAGTCTTTCAGCTAGTTCCTCGACAGTGGGATTTGGAAGATCCTGTAGAGGTTCGGCAGGTGGTAATATCTCCGGGACTCCCACTAGACCGGGGTCATGTGGGGCCCTGGGATCTTCTTCTTCCGCATCACTGTCGTCTGGAGGGCCGAAGTGCCTCAGGGGTAGACCCTCCCACTGTCCCTCAACAGTGGGGTCATCCCATGGGGCGGACTCGAGATTAGAGATATCTCCGGCTTCATCAAACTTCACATGTTGGCTGGAAATGACAGTTCGAGTGTTGACGTCAAGTAGCTTGTATGCTTGTTGGCCCAGAGTGTAACCAAGCATGATGCACTTTCTTCCGTGTGGTTGAAACTTTCCCCCGCGTTGTTCCTTTGGTGTGAAGGCATATGCCGGACAACCAAAAGGACAAAAGAAAGTCGGGTCTATGTCCCGGTTAAAGATGATTTGATAGGGGTTGCTCCCCTTGAGTCCGGAAGTGGGACTCCGGGCAGTGATATGCACAGCGGTGGCCATGGCATCGGCCCAAAATGATTTTGGAAGTTTTGAATCTTGTAGCATGGTATTCGCTAGACTCGCTAGGGTTTGGTTCATCCGCTCAGCCAGACCATTTTGTTCCGGGGTGTATGGTGCTGAAGTTTCATGAACAGTCCCATCGTGCCGGAGTTGGTCCCGGAACAATTCATTAACATATTCACCGCCTCCATCACTCCGGAGGAACTCGACGTAATTCTTCGAGAACTGTTCGTGTTCCACGTCTGTCCAGAGAAAGGTGCGCATGTCCATCTTCCACCGGTTGTAGATTTGGATGGCCTCGTTCTTGTGCTTCATGAAGTAAACCCAAGGGAAGCGACTGAAATCATCAACGATGACAATCCAGTACCTGTGTCCTTCCCTAGATCTGGGAGTAATAGGACCTCCAACGTTGGTGTGAATGATTTGGAGCATGGAGCGGACGGGTTGCATGGATCTCTTTCCGGAGTTCAAAAGGGAGCTTTCTCATTTTTCCGAGAGTACATGCCTCACAGAAGGATGGGACCCCAGTAAGGGTATCAATTCCCCGGAGTTGTCCAGACTTCACCATGTGTTGAATCCAGTCGATGGAGATGTGTCCCATGTGTTTATGCAGGAGGTTTATGTCCACTGTTGCATGAGCGGCTTCAGCTTGATCTCCCGTACTGACATTTGCATGGTACAGTCCCTGTTGGTATTTTCCTATGAGAACAGGAACCCGGTTCTTGCGCACGACACAAACACCGGAATTCTCTGGGAATGTGGTGGACAGTCCAGCGATGGAGAGTTGGTTCACGGAAATCAGGGAGAGTTGAAAATCTGGAATGAGTAGGACATTTGACAAGAGGATTTCGTACTTCTTCCCGGATATGATAGAGACCAGTGGGACTGTTCCAATTCCAATTTGCCTGAGTGGTGGAGTTGTCCCTGAAAGAGACTGGACGAGGTGGATTGAGTGGGCTGTAAGTCCAGAACCATGACCGGTGCGGGACCATGTGAGAGGTTGCTCCGGAGTCAATGATTAGAGCATTTCTCCCACTGCTGCTTGGTTCCGACGACAGGTAGGCAAGAACACGTTGCATTAAAGATTTGGACACATTTTCCCTAGTTACATTCACAGAGTCAGGGAGTCCGGAGAAGCCGGAGATACCGGGGTAACGTTTGTGGCATTTGCCTTTTCCCCTCCTTTGTCTGGTTTCTTCCACCCTCCACTCCTCAACTCCTTTACCCACTTATTGTATGCATGGCAGTCGGTGCTGTCGTGGGTAGTGGACTGATGGTGTTCACACCAGGCAGAAGCGTTTGCCAGGCGAGTGGAGGGTTTTCCGGTGGACTTGTTGGAAACCTTCAGGGCGGTGTCCGGATGTCCGGTAGGGTGGAGCCGGGCATCTTCTGCAGTGATCCGGGTTTCGACTGTGTCAAAAGTGAGTTTCGCTTCTTCGACGGTGTTGATAACTGAGGAAGTGAACATGTTCCAGTCCGGAGTTTTTGGCAGGGAGTTTAGGAGGATGAAAGCTAGGAGTTTGGAATCTACGGTGAACTTCATCCTGGCGAGCCGGCATTCCTGAGTCCGGAGTGACCTGATGTGCTCGGAGATAGCAGAAGTGCCATTCCAAGCGGAGCTGAAGAGCTGTTGGAAAATATAGAAGGCGGAGGACAGATTTGATTCTTGGTGAATCGCAAGGAGAGCATCGTAGAGGTCTTTCGCAGTGGTATGGGATTGGGTCTTCAGTAGGAGTGCATCGGAGATGTGTTCCTGGATGATTCCATGTGCCTTCTCGTCACGTTCTTGCCACTTCCGGAGATCTTCATCTGTTGCGGCTGCGCTGGAGGTTGAGGCCGGGGTAACAGTGACAGCTGGAGTGGTCGTGGTGGCCGGAGTAGCCGTGACAGGTGGAATGACAGTGTGGGATCCAGGAACAGGCTGTACATCGGTTCCTTGCACGACAGTGGCTACCTTCTCCTTTCGGAGTTTTCCGTTGATCCGGAGTTTCCAGATTTGGAAATTTGAGGGACCGATAAGAATCGGACATGTGGTAGTGTCGGTGGAAGTAGTGTTGGACGTCATGATAACGGTCTGATGAGGGATCCGGTTTTGGCCGGGATTGCACTGAGGGATGTGTGAGAGTTGAGTCGTTTCTGAGTTTGTCCACTAGTGTGCGCTAGCGGGGCTTCATAACCTGACAAAATCTAAGCAAAGGGCAGAGATGCCCGGGATCAATGAATAAGTAAAGGACTTAAATATTGTGGGTGGAGATGTGATCGTATAATTAGTAAGTTACCAGGAACTCAAATGCATGTGGAATGGAGAGGATGGAATGGGCATGTCAACATTGTGTCAAACGTGGGGCAACAGGTCAGGCACTCTGGGGACCGGAGAACCGGGTATCTTCCAATCAAGTCCGGTGTGAATCACGCTGAGGATCTATGTTGAAAACCAACACAAACCAACAGCCCAGACCCTAGCGGAACTGTCGTTGAACGGCCGGTGTCTGGTTGTTCGGGGTGGTAAAGATATTCCTGGTCGAGGAGTAGGGTGAGGGATGGGTAGTGGTGAAGTCTTCTTGACTTCAGATGATGACGATGTAAGCGTAGATGGATAGGGGTGAATTCCTCTAAACTTCAGATGACGATGATGTAAGCGTGGAATAGGGGTGAAGTCCTCTTGACTTCAAATGACGAATAGATGAAGCCTACACTGAGGCTAGACTTGAGATTGAACTTGAACTTGAATTGGGAGTGACTATCAGAGAGTGACTGACTATTTACAGGGAAAGTAGGTAGGTTTATATACTACTGGAGACTTTGTACGCTCATGCATACTAATGGCAGCGAAAGAGAGTGATGAGTAATAAAGAGAAGAATATTAGTAAGCAAAATAGGGAAATTAGTCAGCTTGACTGTGCATGACTATGCATGGCTATGCTTCTGAGTAAGCAAAGTGGAGCTCCTGAGTAATCAAGGAGAGGCTGAGTAAGGATGATGTAGTCATGCTGTGTGTGTGCTGATGAAGCGGATGAGTAAGAGAGGGGATGGATGATAGAGCATGATGGAGGATGAGTGAGCGGATGATGAAGTGCTGACTGAGCAAGGCAGGGTGGATGACTAAGCAGGCCAAGCTGTGTTGCCATAGACACGATGATGTCATCAGTATCCCAGTAGTGTCCCATGAGCGTCCCATGAACATCCTATGTCTCCTGTGTGCATGAACTCTGGTGTCCCTTTGTACAGTTCCAGCTCCTCTGTGAGCATGCAATGACTGAGTGCTAATCAAAGCGAGGGAGTGGAACTGAGATTGAGGAAGATGATTGGTGAAGGGGATTCGTCCTGTCTCTGCTGAACAGAAGGTGTGGGAGAGCGTACAGGTTGAATAGAGTCTGAGAGTTCATGCGAGTTGTCTGGCTGCCATGATGAAAGGAGGGAATATTGCAACTGGCGAAATTTGGACAACCGGATGAGAGAGCAAGCGATGTAGACGGTGCAGGATGGAGGAAGGAATTCTCCATATGCTGAGTGGAGAGGGACAACATGGAGGATGATATGTCTTTGATCAAGCCATATGACTGACTTGATAGAGCCAAAATAGATGCGCATTTCAGTTGAGCTCTGAATGATGAGTTTTCGCCCTGTGTGAATGGGGAATGATATGGCAGGGGAGAATGACGTGATAAGCCATGCTGGCATTGACTGGTTGTCAAGTGGCTGGCTGATGGCATGTGCATAACCATTAGATTGAGCGAACTTGTGTATCCAGGAAGCGCTTGATGGCAATGATGACATATTGGCGTGATAGTGTGATGGGAAGCGAATGGTGATGGCAGGTGTGATGGCAAAGAAGTCAGATGGCAAATGAGCGGCAAATGAATGGCAAATGAAAAACATGCATGTATGCTGGCATGGGCACTTAAGGTTTACCGCCTTCTAGTTTGAGCGAAGCGAAGATCCTTCTATTTTGAAAGAGAAGATCGGATCACCGGGATCTTGGCTGGGATGACGTAATGTGCAACTTTGAACGCGTAACTCGTCACATTTCTTCTTCTTTGTCCACTGTCGCTTGCCTCCAGTGCGAAGGATGACTGCAGTGATCTTGTAGTTGTCTTTCTGCACTTGATGTATGTCTTCTTCGTCATCATAGGTCCAGTGCGATGCATGAAAACAATGTTCTGTTCTCATGATCTGCACTTGGCGTATGCTTGAGTCGTATCTTCTTCATCTGTTCTTCATGCTCACATCACCAACACTTTTGGTGTGTGACAACGCTTTGAATGCTTCCTCATCGGACAGATCGTCAGGACGGTTTTGCGTCTCGAGAAACCAACGAATCTGAGCAATGAGCTCCTCTTTTATCATTTGCTTGACGGTCTTCGGGATGACAACGTTGTCCTCTGTCTTGAGAAGAGAATCTAGAAGAAGTGCATATACCAGTGTCCCATCCGTCCCATAGCGTGACGGCCTGAAATAAGGGCTAGGCATGTGTCCGGTAGGCTTAGGGTTGTGCTGGTGTTCATTCAGTATCTCAATAGCGAAGGAATAATATTGGTCTAGCCAATCCTTATGGTCATCATCTTCCATGGGATCATCTTCCGATGGTGGTCTCCACGAGAGGCCATTGGCGCCAGTGTGCTCAGTAGCAGGGACATGGACCAGACGAAAGGAAAAGAGCAGGATGCCAGCAATCCATCGATTGATGGTCGCATTGGGCTGGAGATCGGGATTGTTGATCATCCCCTTGACGTACTTCGCGTCAACTCCAACTGTAAAGTTAGCAACTCCAAATGTATAAATGTGAACGGCGCAGAGAGCACGAAAAAGACCGTAAAGTTCAAGCTTCACTTGGGAGTAGCGGCTCTTGACTTCGGTGAGGCTGATAGAGCTGAAGCGACTCGGATAGCATTTGCCATCGTTGCCCACCTGTGACAGGATAAACCCGACCATGATAGCGGAGGTGTCAACAGCAAGAATAACCTCTCGCCCGCACTCATAGTCAATAGGACGGAGTGCGGGGGGCTTTATGATCTCGTCTTTGAGGCACTGCATAGCTTCTTGTTGATCCTCCCCCCATTCGAAGGGAATGCCCTTCCTAGTCAGGTTGACCAGGGGACGCGCGATACGAGAGTAATCGCGGATGAAGATACGCAGGACACTGCAAGTTCCAAGGAATGCGCGAACCTCACACACCAGGACTTCCAACATTTTAAGGGCCTGACAATACATTTCAATATGTAATTATATTATAAAATATTATGGGTGGATATTCTATAGACACCTAAAACATTATGTTTTGAGGGGACACAGAATGTCACACGAAAGCTATAATAATGTTGGAAATTTTCAGGGTCTTATAAGGGAATATAAAACAATAACTTTAATGAATGTCATAATATTTTATGATATGATTACGTTTTGAGATATATTTTGAGGCTCCTAAAATGTTGAAAGACGCCAATTTGCACGGGGTCATTCAACATTTTAAGGGTCCCAAAATACAATTGATATCTTAAAGTATATCTCAAAATGTAATTATATCATAAAATATTATGACATTCATTAAAAGTTATTGTTTTATATTTCCATATAAGACCCTGAAAATTTCCAACATTATTATAACTTTTGTGTGACATTCTGTGTCCCCTCAAAATATAATATTTTAAGTACCTACAGAATATGCACTCATAATATTTTATGATATAATTACATTTTGAAATGTATTGTCAGGCCCTTAAAATGTTGGAAGTCCCGGTGTGTCAGTAAGGCTTCGGCATTCTGGCCAGTCATGAATCTTCTGGACTTTGGACTCGTGAGGGACGCGTCCTTCAAAGGTACACTTGTGACCAATGATGACAGCGTCAGGGGTGGCGAGTATGAATTTCTTTGCAGAAACCGTGGCCCCTACATTCTGTAAACGCTGCACAATATGGTTAACGACAACAAGATGTTCCCAGATGAAACGACAGATTCCCGGGTTCTCGGGAAACGTCTTGTATGACCTGTCTTCCCTTTGATACCACGTCCTACCGGACTTGGCAGGGAGGTCATTGATAAAAGGCATTGTATGATGAGGGATCTCATCCTGTAAAATGAAAGCCATGTCAGCTTGATATACTTGCACTGCATTGGTGTGCCCCATAGGAAGGGTGGTAAGACAATGCGGTCCTAAAGGACTGCTAAATGTCATCATGTCTCGGGATTCGACATGAAGCGGTCGCTGGTCGTATCCAGCGAGTAAGTCCATCATCCCATACACCGCACACCCAGTGAAGGATTCTGCCAAGTGCTCGATGAAGGGTGGAACAGAGGCATCGTGGATGGTGACAGTGTTCAGGGGCTGAAGATCATGAACGAGACAAAGAGATTTTCCATCCTGCTTGATGACACAGAACCAGCAGGAATGATAAGATGCCGCTGAGGGTTCGTAGACGCCCGACACTATCCGATCCTTAATAATTTGGATCGCTTCATTGTGGGATAGCAGGTGGAATCGGAATATTTCACATCACCCAAGGAGTATGGGGGATCGTTGGAATCTTGACCAGAGGAAAGTATCGCTCATCAAGATGTCCTCGCTCTGATGGTTGCCAGGCGAAGGCCATCTCATGGTCGCGGACTAACCAGCAGACAAGCTTGAGTTCGTCTGGCCAAAGCCACTTCACAGGGTCTAAGTCTAGTGCCTCTGCATGTTCTTGGGTAAAACGAACACCTGGGGAAAAATCGGGGGGGATGAGTAGGCAATGGTTTGAGACCCGCAAGCGGATCATCAGGTAACCGTTGGATGACTCAAAACTCCTCCTCAAGAGGTGCTCCGACCGATCGGACCTTCTTCGCGATGGGCTTATAAGCCAACACGTGCGTGATAGGATCATATTGAAAGACAGAAGAAAAAGCCTGAATCGCTGCAGCACTAGGAACTGATTGAGAAGAAGAAAGAAACTCATAGGATGGTGAGGGAACAGGCGCGGAACTCATAAAGGAAAATGCTCTCGTAGACAGGGAACTCACGATGCCCACTCTGGGCATCGCTAAGGACGAATGGAATGCAGGAAACTCGATGTTCGGATGAACCACTCGGAAAAGATAGGATGACAAAAAGGGTGAGCACAGGGGCACAGAAGGAAGGACTGAACGCAAGGCATAAGATGATATTGTGGGCTCTCCCCAACCTGAAGGTGGATCATTGACATCTAAAAACCCATCTCGACGATGCTTTGGTGATTACCACAGTGGATTCCTCGCTTGCAGCGGGGACATCCCTCGAGCCATGCATGGGTCGGAAGCTTGTACTCCTTCCCGGTGTTAGGGTTTCACAGATTGATGTTTCGGGAACCATCGGGAAAGTCATCCATGGTCGCGCTCATAAGACAATGAAAAGGACAACCCAAAAGAAGTTCAAAATTGGCGCGGCCTAAGACCTGCACCTGGACAAAGATGTCACCCAATCCAAAGTTCAGCTGGAGGTTTTCCAGCATGCTGATAGTGGCATCCTTCTGGGTGTTCGCCGACTCCATCGTCATAATATGGTTGGAGTGAACAGGGAGCCCCAGACTCTGCCAAACCCGTTTGGGCATGGCGATAATTTCAGAATCGGAGTCAAGAATGCAGGAAATTGTGTCCGTTCCATTTACCTTCGCCTCGATGTATCGCAGCGGGAGACTATGGTGGGCCACAATCATCCCGCTGTCGCTTTGTATGATGTGATCGCGATACTCACGTCCTACAGCTTCAGGATCGCGTCTGGATAGCTCGTTCACCTGAACCACGCCTGTGGCTACTTGTTTTGTCATCGTCATATCGCGGAATTGCTTCCGGGAATCGGGCAAAACTACGAACAGATCTTTCACCGGGACTGGAACAGTTGATTCGAGCACCCACTCGAGGACCCGCTTGGGAGTGGTCTCATCCTCTAACGGGAATGAATACCTGTATTGGGTTGGAGTATTGGGAAATGAAGACGAGTTAGCACTTCTTGGGGTAAATGATTGCAAACCTGACGTGGGTGGTGGCATCAACGCTGAGGTATCAGGACGACTAGTAGGACCACTGGTAGTACCCGATGCTGGTGGCGTCGCAGGGTGGGGAACCCCTTGACCTGCAGCTGCCTGCACCTCCGGAGAGAGAATCTCCTCGGGTTGGCGAGTCGTCTGAGTCACCCCAGATTGACTGGGTCCAGGTCTCGGTCGGGGTCGCACGGGTATTTCTACCCCGTCGAAGTGGACGCGCTTGCTACAATTTCCGACCTGTCACCGGCCATGTTGTTCTGGAAATTAGCCCAAGCGGCAGCAACATAGGGCTGGAAGGCGGGATCATCGACATCCGGGCCCTTTGCCAGGTATAATCTGAGGAAGTACCCATGTAAGCGGAAGACTCGATTTCAAGCTCTACCTCAATCTCGGGTCCTGTGATGACAGGATCCCTGCAGTCACGTGAGGAGGCAGGTCATGGATGAAGGACGATGTTGTGCTTGTCATTGCAGCGACAGGAGTAGTCACTGTGGAGGAAGTCGAGTTAGTCTCATACCAATAGTCAATGCTCTGCTGCATGCCCCTGCAGTGAGGATAGTGCAGGATCTTCCTTCCTTGAGGAAGGTATAAGCACCGGTCAGATCCCCAGAACAGCTTCCCGGCTCCCACATAAGTGGCAGCCGTTTTGCAGTCAGGAACCTTGTGCCCCCATATCGTGCAAAAGTGGCACTCCCCGTTAAACATGTGTTCGTGGTTCTGGAGATTAACCTCCTGTTTAACCGTCCCACCCGCCATGGGTTGCACACTAGTAGGAGTGGGTTGCGTACTCGACGTAGGCGGCGCATGATGGTGCACATGAGCATGCGACCCTGGCCAGAATGATGGTTGTGCGTTAGGAATCAGGGCTCGCAGCGCTGGTCCTGATAGCAGGAATTCAGCAGCTTTCAATACCTCATCCATAGGATATGCATCGTCCGGGTGCAGAGCTGTGTTGGTAATCGAAATCCGATGGTGGACGCGGGACGCGTTGTCGTCAGGAATACCGTCAAGGAAAAGACGGTCTCACTCGGTTTCCACAAGACGACCCTTGTTGATGAGGAATGCAGAAACCCGACAGAACTTCCACTGGTACTCCCCTAGGTCGTCTTGGGTATGCATCGGCTTTTGCCTATATTCTGCAACAAGATATTCGAGGTCAGCACGCAAAAAACATCTATCACCTTCGCATCCGGGATATAACTGCTTGACTTCAGCAACGAATGCATCCCAGTCATTCCCGGACACGGAAAGTAACGTCTCCCAAACCTCTGCCTCTTCAAGATCTGCATATTGAATCGCAGCTCAGATTTTGGCATCATCGGCTAGACCAGCAGCTGTCCCGAGGAGATCAACATCCTCAAAGAAACTGTGGAAGCTGAGCAGAAGTCTTTCCGTCAAACTTGGGAGTGTTCTGGGTACCACGAAGTGGCATCTGTATGGGGGCAACACCAGCCATTGCAGGGACAGGTGGGATCTGCGGAATTGATAAAGGATTAGCGTTAGTGATCTGCGCACTCGGAGCAACGGGACGAAGTGGCTGTGCTGGAAGTGACAGCGGGATGACAGCCGTGAGATTGGCAGATGGATAGGACAGGAACGGTAGGGAAGGAGAGGAAGTGGATTCAGGAGTGTGGAGAGGAGTTAACTGTGAAAGAGGAGTGAGAGGAGAAAGGGATAAGAACGAGGCAGAAGGATTTCCGGGGACTCGATGAGGAGTAGAGTGTGCAAAGGCACCCGGGAATGCAGGAGTAGTACTGAAGTAATCAGGTTCGGGTTCCTGAAGCGAAGACTCCGAAGGCATGCTAAAATTAGCCTCCACGGTTGCTGGGGATACTGAGTGATGGCGATTCATGGATCTATAGGCGAGAAAAAATGGGAGTCTTCAGAAAGACTGAGCTCCCGGAATTGTGCAAGTAAAAGCTCAAAGTCAAGTTGCTGAGGAGTGGGCCTGAGGATCCTTCTTGTCGACTGTTCAGAACCCCTTGCAGTGGGCTCCAAATTTCGATTTGATACTTCCTGTGAGATGTGAAATCCCCTAGGTAAGCACTGGGTTTGTTAAGAAGGGTACAATAGGTTTCGTCCCTAAAGGGGTTCTGCGAGTGAGAAGACTTGTAGAAGGAGTAGGCTTGGGCGTAAGAAGAAGGGAAAGGTTCCCTGAGATATCCCCAGACTGTTGGGCTGATATCCAGGATGCAAAGCGGTCGGAATGATAGACTTTATACTCGGAAACATGTAGGACTCGTGAACTCGACTCAGGAAGACTTAGGACTTGACTAGGACTCGCTTTACTTGTGACACTTGCACAGGAAATGAAAGGTAGCATTCAAAAATGGTAAGGATAACACTTTATAGTCCGGGCATACCCGGGACTTACTAGTAAAAATAGGGAACTGTCAAGTAAAAATAGAGGGAAACCAAACAGAGTCCACTCCTGGTGGACTGAGTACAAGTATACATGCGAGATAAAAGGAAACTATACTTCTCATCCGCACGAATAACCCATAGACTTACTGGCAGATTAGGACGGACATGGACGATGATTCCCGAGGCAACGATGGACAATCCGATGAGACACGTGAAGAACCCGATGGACGCGACGCAGGGTCCGACGCTTCGTGATGCAGGGAAACGACAGGAATGCAGCAGGGATGGTAGGATGTGTGCAGGGAGTTGACTAGGATCTGTTGAGAGCAGTCTACAGCCGTAGAGAATATTAGTGCTCTACAACGGGTACGTACCCATACCTGTGACCCGTGCGGGTTACCCATACCCGTGCAGTTGCCTAGTTGTTTAGAATCTGTGTTATTAATATATATTAGCAAAGTCTTTGCTAATGTTGTAAATATCTCGTCATTGCAAAGTCTTGTCCTTATTCTATTTATAATCATTATTATTGTTTAGCCTTTGTTCGTGTTACTAAGTTTTGTGATCAGAGTTAAATATTTATCTTGCATCTGTTGTATATATTTGTGACAGACAGAGCCACTCTCCCAGGCACAATCTGTTAAGCCATATGTGGTGGCTATGTTAGGTTAATTTTTTCGAGCGTGTCTCAGGTGTGAGTAAATCTCACACTGTTCGTATATGTGTCGTACTCACAGCCACCAGTAGTTCATTACATCCCAAACAAGTTTTGCCAGCTTGTCGGCAAGAAGCTTCTTGTCTCCATTTAGGTTGGGCTGGATTGGGCTGAGGTCAACCCTGGCTTCGAGATCCAAACAGTCACCCTGGACCTGCAGGAATGTCAGGAACTCGGTCAATGACATTAAGTTGAGATCCTCCGATGTTGTGCCAGTGATGTCATCACAATCACTGTTGTCTGAGTCCTTATCCTGTTTTCCCTTGCTGTCCTGCCGTCCCTTCCAGACACTTTTACGTGTCTTACAGCCCAGGCAAGTACCAGAGGGTGTCCCCTTGGATTTTCCTTTGACTGCAGTGGGAAATGCTGAAAGGGAAAGCTTTTTCTTGCAGCCATTGCAAGCCTTCTTGAGCTCACACCTGAGACACGCTCGAAAAAGTCAACCTAACATAGCCACCACATATGGCTTAACAGATTGCGCCTGGAAAAGTGGCTCTGTCTGTCACAAATATATACAACAGATACAAGATAAATATTTAACTCTGATCACAAAACTTAGTAACACGAACAAAGGCTAAACAATAATAATGATTATAAATAGAACAAGGACAAAACTTTGCAATGACGAGATATTTACAACATTGGCGAAGACTTTGCTAATATATATTAATAACACAGATTCTGCACATGTGTCAGAATATATCAGGATACAATAGCCTCAATTATCGAATATGTATTCATATCAGATTCGTATTTAGACAATATGTATCTCCTCCAGATTCCAAAATATATCTCTAATATTACCTCATGCCAGATTGTCGACACTTTCTCACTGTGTAATTAAATATGATATGGCATCTTGGTCTTGTGTACAAATCTTGAGTCTGAGGGGTTATTATATCCTGCATATGTCTACAAATATTCAGGAAATACATATTTGAACATTATTTAAATTCTGGTTTCTAATCTATCTGTTAGATATATTTATTTTCCCAGGCGCAATATGTTATTGGATAATGTAACCCTCTTTTGCGACAACTTTTTCAACCATGTCTCAGGTGTCAGGGGTCATTCAATAGAAGCAGCGAGTGACGAGAAGAGTGATGAAAAGAGTGACAAGAACAATGGCATGAAAGACACTGAACTCACGGGCTTGAAACAGTTTCATTATGTAAGCATTCAACAAAGAAAAACCAGTCATGTGACCCAATGAACCGACTCGCAAGCACGTGACCTTGCGTCCGATATGTGGGAGAATTGCATTCCCTCTTGGACCAGCTTCCATGCTGGAGGAGATTTTGTCAGTGGATGGACTTAACGACGAAAGGACCAAGAAATGGGATGCCGGGAGAGCATGTTTTGTACTATGTGGATTGCCATTGCAGCATTGCACGAAATATAAAACACGCTGCTGCCAGCAGGGAGCAGAGAGACGGAAGCTGGCAAGAAATGGTCACATATCTAGATATGTACTTGCATGATCACAAAGGAACAGGTTTCGACAGACAAATAAATGTAAAGTCACTTCAGGACATTCAGGTACAGATTCTAGCACATCCACTTTTCACTGGGCCTCACCTTTCTATGTGATTTGCTTATATCTATCTTACTATATACTTCATTTCGATTCCTATTCCATCAAGTTGTACTTAGCCACCACGCTCACTACGTACTTATGTAAGCATCCGCGCCATCATCATGTTGCTTGAGGCTTTGTACTTCTCTCTCGTGGAATCAACTCCAATCATTGGCATACCTCAGCTCGACCTCTCGTCAACCTCTTCGAAATCTGGTCTCGTCCATTTCGTACTCCTGGCCTTGCCTGTGACAGTTTGTCCGAGGCAAGTGTGGCTTTGTTTGTCCCATTTACTACGAGCGCCTGATTAGGGAACCCTCCTGGACCCCTGCCTCTGCCTCGATGGACAAACCTGCCACGTCCACCCCACCCTCCGAAACCGCGCAAGTACCCACAGGCTTGATGACGAGGATGTGCATAATCCTCAGTCTCTCGTGTACGAGCACCACTTCTAAGCCCACGGCGAGCGCCTCGCTTGGATGATGAGGATGCCTTCCGCTCAAGTACGGTAGCTTTTGCTTCTTCCTGCCTGGCCTCGGCTTTGACTGACATACAACCTTTGTGAGTATGCCACGTATAGCTATTGGAGTGACCAGTACGCTTACGTCGAGCCGTTTCCGCTTCTACCCTAGCCAGCATCAATTCCTGCAGACGATTGGCTGCGTCACCCGCCCCCGTCTTTCCCGACAGAGCTCGTGATGCCAGAGGATCGATGGGCAGTGATACCCGCCCCTTGGGCCTATGGTTGCGTCGCCCATCATCTGTGGGGATAGCTCGTGCAGGCCTCCCTGAGATATAGGTGCTTTCGAAGTTGTATCCGGGTACAAATGGCAACCTTGCGTTCATGTGCTGATTCGTAACACAGAACTCGTGGTATCCAGCTGGCAGGTCATGGTCAAGAGGATTGTACTGGCCGGATGAGATTATGTCTGCGAACGCGTGGTAGACACGAACGACCTCGGGATCATATGTCACAGTTAGCGGTGCGTTGTTCATTGACGAAGGATGGGGAATCGGGTGATGACTAGGTCCCTCCCCAGTATTTAAGTCAACTCTCATTGCTTCCAGGGCATCATTAGCAATCTCATAGACAATATCTCGAGATGATCGGTGGGAGCACGGTCCCTGGGGATTGGCACAATCGGCTATCCTTGTGGTGCCAATAAATATTTGTGGATCATCGGGAGAGTCCTTTGACACTTTTCGTGGCAGGTCACTAACTGATTTTGCTCCCTGAGCTTCCAGGTAACCCGTTGGTGCCTCGAGATGAGCCACTTCGTGATAAGGGAACCACGCACAATCTCCCAAGACCCACTTAAGGTAGAAAATGGTATCTTTTCCTTTACCGTGGTGATCCGTAATTTTATCGACTTTCCACTCTCCAGCCGATTCAGAATCACCAATCCCGACGTGTCGTTCAAGCTGCCGGCTGGGAAATCTCCAGTCATCATTCAGGTGATGAATCCGAAGTAAAGATGCATGGAAGGAGGGGTGAACTCCACGCCTCTTGAGCTTAGCAGGGAGATCAAGGTGATACAAATTGTTCTTAAAATCCCCCAAGATCCTGTATGGGCCAACAAACTTAGGGAACAGCTTTCGAGCTTGCCCTTTAGGTATGCTAAGGTTCTGTGTTGATAAATACACAAGATCACCCTTAACAAATGGAGCAGGTCTCCTATGCTTATTTGCAAGCTTTGTTTGCTTTACGCGGGCGGTGAGAATGGTGTTGTGAGCAGACATTATAAATTCCTTCATTTTCTGGGCCAAAACTTTCACTCCAGGATACTCAGACTTTGCATCCCAGATCATTGACTTCGGCATCCGACCATAGTTGTGACAAAATATAACATCTCCGGAACTCTATCTCTGGTCGCCCTATGCAGCCACTCCATCTCCGGTCATCCCCGGCTTACACCAAGCCTGACCGGTGTCACACACCAAAAGTGTTGGTGATGTGAGCATGAAGAACAGATGAAGAAGATACGACTCAAGCATACGCCAAGTGCAGATCATGAGAACAGAACATTGTTTTCATGCATCGCACTGGACCTATGATGACGAAGAAGACATACATCAAGTGCAGAAAGACAACTACAAGATCACTGCAGTCATCCTTCGCACTGGAGGCAAGCGACAGTGGACAAAGAAGAAGAAATGTGACGAGTTACGCGTTCAAAGTTGCACATTACGTCATCCCAGCCAAGATCCCGGTGATCCGATCTTCTCTTTCAAAATAGAAGGATCTTCGCTTCGCTCAAACTAGAAGGCGGTAAACCTTAAGTGCCCATGCCAGCATACATGCATGTTTTTCATTTGCCATTCATTTGCCGCTCATTTGCCATCTGACTTCTTTGCCATCACACCTGCCATCACCATTCGCTTCCCATCACACTATCACGCCAATATGTCATCATTGCCATCAAGCGCTTCCTGGATACACAAGTTCGCTCAATCTAATGGTTATGCACATGCCATCAGCCAGCCACTTGACAACCAGTCAATGCCAGCATGGCTTATCACGTCATTCTCCCCTGCCATATCATTCCCCATTCACACAGGGCGAAAACTCATCATTCAGAGCTCAACTGAAATGCGCATCTATTTTGGCTCTATCAAGTCAGTCATATGGCTTGATCAAAGACATATCATCCTCCATGTTGTCCCTCTCCACTCAGCATATGGAGAATTCCTTCCTCCATCCTGCACCGTCTACATCGCTTGCTCTCTCATCCGGTTGTCCAAATTTCGCCAGTTGCAATATTCCCTCCTTTCATCATGGCAGCCAGACAACTCGCATGAACTCTCAGACTCTATTCAACCTGTACGCTCTCCCACACCTTCTGTTCAGCAGAGACAGGACGAATCCCCTTCACCAATCATCTTCCTCAATCTCAGTTCCACTCCCTCGCTTTGATTAGCACTCAGTCATTGCATGCTCACAGAGGAGCTGGAACTGTACAAAGGGACACCAGAGTTCATGCACACAGGAGACATAGGATGTTCATGGGACGCTCATGGGACACTACTGGGATACTGATGACATCATCGTGTCTATGGCAACACAGCTTGGCCTGCTTAGTCATCCACCCTGCCTTGCTCAGTCAGCACTTCATCATCCGCTCACTCATCCTCCATCATGCTCTATCATCCATCCCCTCTCTTACTCATCCGCTTCATCAGCACACACACAGCATGACTACATCATCCTTACTCAGCCTCTCCTTGATTACTCAGGAGCTCCACTTTGCTTACTCAGAAGCATAGCCATGCATAGTCATGCACAGTCAAGCTGACTAATTTCCCTATTTTGCTTACTAATATTCTTCTCTTTATTACTCATCACTCTCTTTCGCTGCCATTAGTATGCATGAGCGTACAAAGTCTCCAGTAGTATATAAACCTACCTACTTTCCCTGTAAATAGTCAGTCACTCTCTGATAGTCACTCCCAATTCAAGTTCAAGTTCAATCTCAAGTCTAGCCTCAGTGTAGGCTTCATCTATTCGTCATTTGAAGTCAAGAGGACTTCACCCCTATTCCACGCTTACATCATCGTCATCTGAAGTTTAGAGGAATTCACCCCTATCCATCTACGCTTACATCGTCATCATCTGAAGTCAAGAAGACTTCACCACTACCCATCCCTCACCCTACTCCTCGACCAGGAATATCTTTACCACCCCGAACAACCAGACACCGGCCGTTCAACGACAGTTCCGCTAGGGTCTGGGCTGTTGGTTTGTGTTGGTTTTCAACATAGATCCTCAGCGTGATTCACAGCGTTCCAAAAGAAGGCCTCGCATTTCTTCGTGCTTGACGGAACCTTTTGGCAATGTGATCCCCACAAACGTCACAAACTTGTGGTCCCAGATGAGAAGCGATGCCAACTGATCAAGGAGGCTCATGACGACCTCGGGCACAAAGGTGTCTACTCAGTCAAGTGTTGGCTCCTTCTCCATTTCTGGTGGCCCATGTTGGAGGAAAACGTCAAGTGGTACATCCAAACTTGCCACGAATGCCAAATCCGCCAAACACGGAAGCTTCATATTCCCCCAAGCATTCCTGTGCTGGGAGCACTGTTTCATCGCGTTCACATGGATACTATGCTACTGCCCTGAGCGGGAGGTTACAGATATATCGTGCAAGCCCGGTGTTCCCTGACGGGATACCCGGAGTGGCACATGCTGCGCAACGAGAACGGGAAGGTGCTAGCGTCCTTCATCTTTGAGGATATCCTCTGTCGATGGGGACCCGTCACTGAAATCATTACTGACAATGGACCCGCATTTATTCAGGCAGTCGACACGCTTGTGGAGCGTTACAATATTCACCACATCCACATCTCCCCCTACAATTCCCGGGCTAATGGTTTAGTTGAAAGACGGCACTATGATGTCCGGGAGGCCATCATCAAAAGTTGCCAGGGGGAGGAGTCTCAGTGGTATCGGACCACACCTTCTGTGTTCTGGGCAGAACGCGGAACGGTCTTATGGATCACCGGCTTCTCGCCATATTTTATGGTCCATGGCGTCGAGCCTCTATTTCCTTTTGATCTCACAGAAGCTACCTTCCTTGTCCTGTTACCCGGGCAGGAGACACTCACGTCTACAGAACTTATTACTTTGCGCGCTCGTCAGCTGCAAAAGCACCAAGATGACCTAGCTGTGATCCAAGAGAGCGTGTATAAAGCGTGCTTCCGCTCTGCTCAGCACTTCGCTAAGGAGTACCAAAATACTATCAAAGATTACGACTTCAAACCCAGAGCACTAGTCCTCATTCGCAATTCCCGCATTGAGAAGGAGCTGAACTGGAAGACAAAGCCACACTATCTTGGTCCGATGGTCGTTCTTCGTCAGACGGCTGGAGGATCTTATGTGCTGGCAGAGTTGGACGGGTTGGTTTCCCATCTTCGCTATGTGGCATTTCGACTGCTCCCTTATCATGCGAGAAGTCAGGTCAACATCCCTGTCACTGAAGTCACCCGATTGGAGGAGGAGGACTTGGATGCATTGGCGGAGAAAGAGTCAGAGGGACCTGACGAGGATATCTCCTATTTGGACGAGATCTACTAGAGTTGGGTCGCCGTTTCCTTATTTTCCTTATCTCTGTTTTACCCCAGGTTTCATCCGGTGATCTCTCCCAAGTCCTGATTACATCTACTAAACAAAAAGTCAACAAAACAGTCTCTCCTACGATACGTGTCTCTTCCTCTATCAAAAAGTCAACAGAAAACACAAAAACATAAAATGTCGAAACAACAAAAACAGTCTCCGATTTCCCGTCTCACATGCCCAATACCCCTATATGATACCCGCTTATACTTTGAACGTGCAACGAGGCACCGCGCCCATTATACGATAGATTTCCATCCTGTTTCTATGAACTCCCCACTCTCCGATACCCAAGGTCGTCAAGAAGGCATAGAAGAAGGAAGTTTGGATGATGAAGACAAGTCAGGCAGGTACCTGCGGAAGACTAGGGAAGTCTGGTGGTATAGAAGTGGAAGTCAGTTAGACGAAGACAAGTCGGGTGGGATACCCACATTTCATTCAAGCCTTGCACATATTTTTGTTTTTGCATCTCACTGTCCTTTCGCTTACAAGTCTTTTATTTTTGGCTTATCAGACTCTGGCGGTTGGGATTGGACATGGACAACGACGGGTTAACGAGGACAACTACTATGGCGGAATACACGATATACGACGATCTATGCACTCACTCCTCACTCCTGAGTTGCACCAAAGCCGTGCTGACCTCCCCTAGGTCCCTGGAGATCTCTGCCAGGTCCACCTGCATGTTCTTGACACGAGCCTCCAGCAAGAGCACCCAGAATTGGAGCTCGCCAAGGGCTTGGTCATGCGTGGACACGCCGATCGCCTTGTGCTTCCTCTTGGGTTGGCTGCTGACAATCTGGACGTCGGAGCTTGCATCAGAACCCTCATATGATGGTTCCTTGCTGACCTTGGACGACCCAGCCTTCGGGACATGCACAGGATGTCCTGAACATGTGTTAGTGAGCCTCATCAGACAACGCTATTCACTTACCAGATGGTGTTTCTGCCTTGTCACAAGTGGGGCCCCTTCCCTTTGCTGATTTGGGGCATCCCAGATGTTGTTGGGAGCAGGGCGCGCAGACTTTTCCGGGGGTTCCATAGCAGCGACGTCCCACCGACTCACATTTCGGGCATGCTTCCTTATGGTTCACCATGCCCTTCAGCAGGACGAAAGCAGGCTCAGGCTCAGGAGAGGCCTGTCAGGAGCGCTAAAGTCACATCAACCAAGTCTCTACTCAAACGTGCTTTAGTACTCACCTTGTGCGACGTGGTGATGATGACCGGCAGCACCATCTTGTGACAAGGGGGACTGGTGGGTCTATTGTCCATTCCCACGTCCTCATGCATCAGTGATCCTTGAGAAGCGGGGAGCTCATTGGTGCTGGCAGTGCACTCTGCTGCGCGTTCATTCATTTCCCGCTTCCAGCAAGCGCAAACCACGTCTGCAGCACCCATCTGCCGCATCTGTTCATCTGACATGTGCAGTATGAGCTCTAGGCTCTTCGCTTGGTCCACAAGGGACCACATTGTGTCCTGATGGAGTTAGTGGGTGGCAGTTCAGCATTGGCTGAGTACTCACCGTGAGCGTCATCCAGTTCCGCACCCATTGCTCCTTCTCCTCCTCTAGGTCCTCCTGATCGTCAGGCATGCATTGCACTTCCACATCCACTTTCTTCACGACTTCCCCCCATGCATCTTGCACTGCAGTTTTCTTCTGTTCGTCAACAATGGGTTGCGAGAATAAGGCGAAGTGGTTGGTCATAGATGGTGGTGATGGCATTGGGTGCGAGAGGTTAAGGAAGTGAGAGGTGTAAAGTTGCGAGGCGAGAAGTTGAATGTTTGCAGGTGTTTGGCGCTCAGTTTGCTTCCGCGTTTCTCTGCCATTGTCCTACGCGCAGTGATTACGTCATCAACTGCCAACTCTGTGCTACGTTCTGACTGAGGACAGTCAGCAGCTAAGTCCCCTGCAGATGTAGAGCACTAATATTCTCTACAGCTGTAGACTGCTCTCAACGGATCCTAGTCAACTCCCTGTGCACATCCTACCATCCCTGCTGCATTCCTGTCGTTTCCCTGCGTCACGAAGCGTTGGACCCTGCATCGCGTCCATTGGGTTCTTCACACGTCTCATCAGATTCATCCATCGTTGCCTCGGGAATCATCATCCATGTCCATCCTAATCTGCCGGTAAGTCTACGGGTTATTCGTGCGGATGAGAAGTATAGTTTCCTTTTATCTCGCATGTATACTTGTACTCAGTCCACCAGGAGTGGACTCTGTTTGGTTTCTCTCTATTTTTACTTGACAGTTCCCTATTTTTACTAAGTCCTGGGTATGCCTGGACTATAAAGTGTTATCCTTACCATTTTTGAATGCTACCTTTCATTTCCTGCGCAAGTGTCACAAGTAAAGTGAGTCCTAGTCAAGTCCTAAGTCTTCCTGAGTCGAGTTCATGAGTCCTACGCGTTTCCGAGTATAAAGTCTATCATTCCGACCACTTCGCGTCCTGGATATCAGCCCAACAGTCTGGGGATATCTCAGGGAACCTTTCCCTTCTTCTTACGCCCAAGCCTACTCCTTCTACAAGTCTTCTCACTCGCAGAACCCTTTAGGGACGAACCTATTGTACCTTCTTAACAAACCCGGTGCTTACCTAGGGGATTTCACATCTCACAGGAAGTATCAAATCGAAACCATACCTGTGCATACCCGTGGCCTGGTTAAGCTTTTTGCGGTGGTGGATATACCATTTATGGTAATTCATTGTGGCTGACACACTGATTTTGCGCTGATTATCTTTTCACCTTCACTGTCAACCACACATGTTGACACAACACACACCAGTGACACCATCCTATGTGCAACTACAATGCATCACGACGGCAGCTGCCAGTGTGTGCAGTCAGGCTTGATACACGAAACCACAGGTGATCAGTGACCAGCAAGATCATGTCTTTTTTCTTTTTCTTTTTCTTGTTTGTTAAATGACTAACTACTTGTGCAGCTCAACAATCAAACCCAAGTCCTCCACCTCCAGCTCGTGCATCTACATACAACGGGCTGCTCCATGCACAGCCGCAACAATGACCACTTTGATGCATGCACGTCGCACACACCTTGTCCTTGATAGTGTGTTAAAGTCCAGTCCTGAGACCGACAAAAAACCGAGGACCGAACTGGACCACAACCAATGGCAAGCGAATTTCGGTCTCGGTTGCCCTCTGTTTCAGTCTCGGTTGCCCACTTTGAGCAATGTCAAAGACCAAATGAAAACCGGTTGCAACCGGTTTTCATGAGGACCATTTGCATATTGTACTACATGTGTGAGCCTGTGTTCTGATATGAAAAACTACAAGAGAAGCTCAACCACTTCATCATCCTCGCCAATCTTGTCCAGCTCTGCCAATTGCACATCCATATCATAAAGTTCTTTGAATTCTTCCATGACGATTTCTTCTGACTTCTGAGAGTTTATGGCGGCACGGTCGACGATTGAGTTCTGCCATGCATGCTTCATGACATGTAACTCTTCGAAGGTTTTCGAACCGAGGCGAGACCAACGATCAGTAGCAATCTCTGCTCCAGCTGAAAAAAGATGCTCGCATGGAACGGATGACGCTGGGATAGCACATATATCCTTGGCAATGCTGGCGAGCATCGGATAGGTAGAACAATATTTCTTAATCATATTATAGATATTAGTTACATAGTTACATTGACAAGAGGGAAAGAAAACCAAATGTGCTTACCGACCACCATTCAATGACATCCATGTCTTTTGAAACACCATCTGGTAGGTCATTGAGGTAATGGTGGAGCTCAGCAGACCACCCCAGGTCAGACTTGCGACTGGCTTGTTCAAGGAGCAGGCGCCAATGGTGATCATATTCCGACTCTAGCGTTTCTGGGGCTGGGTTCTTGGATGCAGACGAGGCAACCGCCACATTTGTGGTTTTGTCAGCATTGGAAGCCTTGCCTTCTTTCCAGTACTCCTGCACAGCCTTCTCAATGGTCTTCAATGCCTCGTCGTACCAGTTTTTGGCATTAGGATTGCCGCTGGCAATCTCCATCTCTTGCTCTTCAGGACCACCCCATGCCATTTTGATGTAGTTGAGTTTATAGTATGGGTGTAGAATTATGTAAAAAGTGAGTGAGATTCTGAATAAAAGTAATCACATACCAAGCACAAGAATGTAAACTGGTTTGTCGTCGAGTCTGTTGTAGTATTTGGCAATTTTGCCAAGTCCACCGTGGATCGCTTGCTTATAGATAGCATACTTTGGGTTTTCTCCCTTACTCTCCCAGGCTGTCTGGAGTTCCTCGAGAGCAGGGATCGCACACCATAGTGTCGGCTGTTTTTCATCCGAGAAATATTGTTGAATGTTGTTAGCGTCCTAGTAAAATAATATTAGTATTGGATTCAAGAATGATGCAGAGATGTACTGAGATGATTGTGCGCGTGTCGTTGACGCGTTCCCAATCAGCAGGTTTGAATATAAACGTGGTCCACGGTAAGTGATTTGTGACCTTGCCATTCTGACGGATGGTGGTTATTGGGCCAAAAATCTTGTCTGCAGAGTTGATGAACAGTTTGATGGGCTACCAATGACAAAATGTCAGCTTGTTTGGTAGCACCGGTGGTTCTAACATAGACATACCTGACGAAGCTCAAATGAGCGTCCAAGCACCCCGTCTGCTGTTCCCCATCGTACGTTGCTGTGGAGGGGAATGACGAGGGGAGGATCGATGCCGCATTTTGCTTGGAGGTTCTGAAAATATTCGATATGCTGTCCTGAACATTGGATCTGTCCAGTGATCAGAAAAATAACCTGTCCGCCCCCATAGTAGATGTACTTTGATTGCGAGGGTACGGACTGCAGCAACAACATCCAGGGAATCACCAAGTACTCGATTTCCAGGAAGGGTTGGATTGAACTCCCATATGGCGCTTGTAGTTTCGATGTTTGCAATCTTCGTGATCACGGACATCACGGCAATGACACCCAGGTTAACGACGTGTGCAAGGCAAGGTAGGCAGTGTTGAAGTGGGTCGAAGGAGTATATATTACGCTTATGGAGAAGGTCCTCGACAGTGTCGCATGTCGTATCATTGTTGGTAGTGTTGTCAGCTGTGACACACAAAAGCTGCATAAAAGATGATCAGGCATTCAAATTGGTAGTTGATGCCAGTTACATACCTTACTTGATCTTGCACCAACTTGAACGATCCCAGCACACTGACAGAGTGAAATGAAGTACCGTCCAAGATTGTGGCCAGTGTGAGCACCTGAGATACCTCAAAAAGCAATGACCTGAGAGTGTAATACCCATGATTGCTTGACCTCGATCCAATATGTGGTGATGCCGAGAAACGCCGCCTTGGTTTGATCAACAGACCATAGGTCCATGGTTGTCGAAATTCAGCCAGCAGCTGGAGACTAGAAAATGTCAATTATAAGTTTAGTTAGATGAGTGGTTTGGAGGACATACCTGAATGTTGGTCTTCAGCTGCTGTAGAAAATCGATGAATGCATTATGGATGAATGTGGAAACATCATGGGAAGAGGGCAGGTCAGCCTTCATGGCTGTGGGTTTCATAGCCACAAGGCAGTTCCTAAATGAAGTCTTGTTGGCCACAGCTATTGGCTTAGTAGCAGCGTATGCTCGTGTTAGTTCTGTCCAACTACTATCTAGCTTTATCTATGCACTTGATCATCACAAACCACAAATTCTGCCACCATTCGGAGAACGTCTTCTCTCGAGAATGCTTGTGTGCCTGGAACGACTGGAAACTGGCCATCCAAAGTTGCTTGCTGACCTCTTTTTGCATTGTTCTTTGCCGCTTCCTGCACATTCACAAGCTCTCGAGGGACCGCATGTGGATTCTTGACAATCTTCAGCTCCTTGCATTGCTTCTGGTACAACTCGTAATGAGAACGGATGTGCTGATGACATGAAGAATTGCTTCCAAGATGGAACACCTTCCGTTTTCCATGTTTCGCAACAAATGCCTGATCCTCTCTGTCCATCATCAGTGAGTCATCCCTTTCAACTTCATTTGAGCTGATCAACTCACTTGCAAACCTTGCACTAGCGGCCAACTTTCATCTCAACCATCTTTCCATCTGCACTCATGAACTTCACAGTTACATGGTCAGAGAATATGGTAAGTAGATCTTTTGTATTCCGCTTCCTGACCTTGCGCACAGCAGGAAGCTCAGCACGATGGTGCTCCTCAAGCCCATCCTGTTGTGATCATTGATTAGAAACTGATTTTATTTTCTAGGACGACACTGTGATTTACCTCTGCAGCATTGCTGTTCCCATCGTAGTCTCGGGTCATGGCTGGTCCGCTGATCTGCATCATCTTCAACACCATCACTATCTCCAGGACCTTTGCCGCCACTTGTATCCAAGTCGTCATCAACCACTTCCTCGGGCGCGTTGCTCTCTTGGTCATCCTCAACCTCTTCCAAGGGAGGAGATTGGCTCTGTCACCTAGCTTTCTTGACGGTGTGGCGCTTTCTTGAAGTATGTGTTTCCCACTTGTCCTCCTCGTTGCTTTGCTGATCGTCCTGTTCGCTCTCACTTGTTACAGCCTTTCATTTAGTTGCTTTTCCTTTTGGAAGGATTTGGTCTTTGGCGGGCAAGAATGCGGTTTGGTTTTCTTTGTTTTCTGTAACTCCCGAGTCTTCTCAGTAGGAATACGTCATCTTGTGGACTTTCGACTGTCAACCATGATGCGAGTAGACGTTGGAGGTGAAGGGTAGTTTTTTTGCCTCAGGATTTTATAATAGTGCTATCACATTGTACACGCATGCCCTCCTGCAATGGTCTTTGACGGTCTTTGCTATGTAAAGAGACTGGTCCTTGTAAGACCGACCACAACTGACCACAACTGACTGTTGCAACTGACAGCAACCGGTCTATGACGGTTCAGTTCAGTCTTGAGGACAGTGGAGTTGAAGGAAGACTGGTCTCTGTTCGGTCTTTCCAAAAAAGGCAAAAAGACTGGACTGGACTGGACTTTAAAACACTACTTCAAGTTCATTATCATAAGCATTAATGTGCAAAAAGGCAGTTTTTAATGTCTTCCTCTACCCATGCAAATAAGGCCATGCATATTACGATCCTGAGTTTCCATGGCTTACAACTCATGGACACCCATTAATACCATTGAAGTGCCATTAAACCGATCAGGGTAAAAGGGAACAGTGGTGTCTTAATTGCGGTCAATGGGAGGTCAATGGTACATCAAAGGAGTAACTAATCAGAGGGAGGGCTGACTCAGAAAGTCGGATCATGTCATATCCATGTCCGGACCCCTATTCCTGAGTCCGGCCTCACTCGCGCATCTCCGGCCTCACTCGTGCATTCCCGGCCCGGACTCAACCCCAGTCCTGTTTCGGTATAGTCTTGCTTAGTGAGCATGGCAGTGTCTGTCATATTGCTCCATTCTGTCCCCGACTCTATTTCATATCCGGCTTTCATGTATGTTCTCTTGTCCCGGTTCTGCCTGACTAATTACTGCGCTTTGACTTTGCCTTACTAATACGTTACTAATCTCCCGGTCTCCGGATTACCGGACTGCGCTCTGCTGTGTTCCCCTTGTAGTATTTAAGCTGTAGATACTTTGTCCGGTAGTCTTTAGTCTGAAATCAACTTAGTCTCTTCTCCTGTATCTGTCTAGACTGGAGTCTACGCAAGGGATCAACTCTCCGCCTTGAGTAGTTGAATCCAAAGCAGTCTACCCCTTACTTCTGTTCCCTCTATGCTACCCCGACCGGAGTTATATCCCGGACTTAGCCGGAGAAGACCTGGACTTGACAGATCACTGGGAATTCATAACTAGTAGTAATAGTAGGTTCGTCTGCAAATGCGGGTCCGCTTTTGTGATGGCAGGGTCATTTGTGAGAGTAGTTAGTTATTTGCCAATAAAAAATAGAAATAGAAAAAACTCTGGTGTGTCGAACGTTGCGGCTGTGCACGAGCACGCATTGCCTGGTAAGATAGGAACCATTCATATACGACCACCATCACGTGATGGATAGGTGTCACGCTTACACCAGTTTGGCTGGCGAAACAGCACAGAAATCAATAGGCTCAATAATTCATAGACTATC